>WOVY01004773.1:0-22494 GCA_013436015.1 Rhipicephalus annulatus
TTCAGCGGCATTTCTCGGCGCATCAGGGGCCATCGCCATCAGCATAAGCTCGTGCTTGCTGCGCTTGGCCGGACGCTGCTGACTGCTTCGCTTTCTGCGTTCTGCGCTGCAAATAAACCCCGTTACAAGTGGTGGATTCTGCTGGGTTTCGATCACCCTGAGCTTCGGAATCGCATTTACCATCAATTATGCCTACCGACGCAAGCGCCGCTCCAACTCCTCCACCGGCACCGCCTACTGTTCTCTGCGCCGGTTCTCTGCGTCTGCGAGATCCCCCTGTCTTCTCAGGCACAGAAGACAAGGACGTTGACGACTGGATTTCAATGTACGAGCAAGTGAGTACTCACAACAAATGGGATGACACCGCCAAGTTGGCCTACGTCTCTTTCTACCTGTCGGACGTGGCCAAGCTGTGGTTTATAACCACGAAGCGGAACTCCCTACATGGTCGGTCTTCAAAACGAGCCTCACACAAGTTTTCGGGCGGCCTGAGGTACGCAAACGCCGTGCCGAACAACGCTTACATACTCGGTCCCAGCAGCTTGGTGAGAATTTCACAGCTATATTGAGGACGTTCTGGACCTTTGCAAGCGAGTGAACGAGTCAATGTCCGAAGAGCTTAAGATCAAGCATATCATGAAGGGCATTGAGGACGACGCTTTCCAAATGTTGCTTTCTAAGAGTCCTCGCACTGTCCTAGAACTGACCGAGTTATGCCAGAGTTTTGACGAGTTGCGCAGGCAACGTCTTTCCACCCGACGTCCCTCGGTGCTCGACGACTCTTCGTCCAGCCTTTCCACCCTTGCATAGGAGAAGACCATGCCCCTCTTCTCTCCAAGATCCAAGAGTTCATCCGCGCTGAGGGTCGCTCGTCAGCTCTCTTTGATGTCCTGTGTACCCGATCAACCACGCAGATCGCCGTCTACACTCCGCGACTTCATTCAAGACCAGGTCGCACAAGTTCTTCCTCCCGCCCGTGAACCTCTCCCAGTCGCCGCACCTCTCACGTACGCGAAGCCGTTGCTCGACCTCGACAGCCTGCGTTGCAGTCAGCGCCTATGTATTCGCCGCCGCCCTTTCGGCCGCCGACCTATGTCACCGCCGACCTATTCACCGCCGCCTATGCCGATACCACCTCGGCCGCAGTTTTCTGCCCCCCAGCCGCAAGTCGGAGTCTACTCCGACCAATAGGCGGACCTACGACAACCGTCCCATATGTTTTTCTTGTGGTGTGTTGGCCACGTGGCACGTGATTGTCGTCGGTCGCCAGGCTGGCCCAGAACATTCGACGAATGCCCTCTTCGACCCTCAGTTTTCTCTACGCCTTCAAGCCCTCCTTCCTCTTCATTTTCTTATGATCGGCCACACGGCCCGACCCGCCGCTCCCCATCTCCACGTCGACGTTCGCTTTCCCCTATGCGTGCCGTTCCGGACCCACCGACCAGGAAAACTAACGGCCGCAGTTCCCGAGGCACGAACTGCGTCCCCGTCGCCATGCACAAGTCCTCGCCCCTGTCCAGCTAACGTCATTGAAGTGTCAGTCGATGGTATCGTACGTCATGGCGCTTGTTTGACAACCGGAGCCGCTCTATCCGTCCTGTCCATGAAAACTGTGCCGCAAACTCCGCAAAAGTTCTGACGCCATTATCCGGCCTCTCTCTTAGAACGGCTAACGCAGAAAGTGTAACAACCCTCTCGCAGCCTGCACCACACGAGTCGTCATCGAAGGGATTGTGTATATCGTCGAATTCGTAGTGCTACCCTCGTGTTCCCATGACATGATACTCGGCTGGGACTTCCTTGCGAATAATAATGCCGTCATTGACTGCTGTCGCGCTGAACTTGAGCTATCTGCACTTCCTGATGTTGATAGCTGTTGAAGCCTCCCTGCCGTGTTATAAACTGTTGTTTCCGACGACACCACCGTACCACCGCGCTCTTCTCTGCTGGTGACTCTGTCGTGTGACGCTATTTCCGACGGTGATGTTTTATTTACGCCCTCTGCCCTGTTCATTCAACGGAAATGTTCTCCACTGCCCATTGCTCTCCTTACTCTCCACCATGGAGTCACGAAGACGCTCGTGTACAATACGCTACAAGGGCCTTTACCTTTATTCTATGGTGAATGTCTCGGTCACGTGCATCCGATCGACGCCCGTCACATTTTCGACGCTCCATCTAGTTTACTTTCTACGGACCTCAGCGCACTTATTTCTGACTCTGTTGTTGACCAGTCACTCCTTGACGCTTTCCACCGCCTCCATCGATGTCGCAACGTCTTCGTCAGAACGAAGCCAGTTAGTGAACCTGCTGCAAAAGTTTCGTACTTCTTTTGACAGCCACGCTTCTGGCCTCAGTCGCACATCGAACATATCTCACAAGATTGATACAGGAAGCCATACGCCCTCTACGGCAGCGCCCCTACCGGAGTCTCAGCGTCGGAGCGCCGGTGGTATTGACGACCAGGTTGCTGACATGCTCCAGCGGGGTATTGTACAGCCTTCTAACAGTCCCTGGGCGTCACCGGTCGTTCTTGTTAAGAAGAAGGACGGCTCCATTCGGTTCTGTGTGGACTATCGACGTTTAAACAAGATCACCCGCAAGGACGTTTACCCCGTACCTCGAATAGACGACGCCCTTGACTGTTTGCAGGGAGCAGAATACTTCTCTCAGCTGGATTTACGGTCTGGATACTGGCAAGTTCCTATGGAAGCATCTGACCGACCGAAAACAGCATTTGTCACACCTGATAGGGTTATACAAGTTTACCGTTATGCCTTTCGGCCTTTGTAACGCTCCAGCCACTTTTGAAAGAATGATGGAAGCTATTTTACGAGGCCTCAAGTGGAACACATGTTTATGCTACCCTCGATGATGTAGTTGTCTTTTCCACCCGATTTCGACATCCCATTTAAATCGTCTCGAGCACGTCCTCACACGTCTCACCGACGCCGGCTTCAACTCACCTCAAGAAGGTGTCGTTTTGGTGCTCGGCAGCTCACCATTCTTGGCCACGTCGTATCGCGGGACGGCATACTTCCCGACCCCGCCAAGCTTCGAGCAGTCGCCGATTTTCCGAAGCCAAAGAACTTGAAGGAACTTAGAAGTTTTGTCGGCTTGTCGTCATACTTCCGACGTTTTATTAGAAATTTTGCTTCCATATGTGCGCCCCTTACGGACCTTCTTAGCGGGCGACAAGGACCTTTCCACCTGGTCACCAGCATGCGATGATGCATTCACCAAATTACGCCACCTGCTGACTTCACACCCATCCTCCGCCACTACGATCCTGCCGCTCCCACGGAGGTTCATACTGATGCCAGCGGTGTTGGACTTGGCGCTGTGCTCGCGCAACGAAAGGCAGGGTTTGATGAATATGTCGTCGCTTACGCAAGCCGTACTTTGACGAAAGCCGAGGCTAACTACTCCGTGACCGAGAAAGAGTGTTTAGCTATTATTTGGGCCCTTGGAAAATTTCGCCCCTACCTGTATGGCCACGCATTCGACGTCGTCACTCACCACCACGCCCTTTGTTGGCTATCCACACTTAAAGACCATTCCGGACGACTTGCTCGCTGGGCGCTCAAACTTCAGGAATACGACATCCGCGTTATTTACAGATCTGGTCGTAAGCACACGGACGCCGACGCCCTTTCTCGCTCACCCATATCGGATGAAGGTGTTTGCCTCTCTTCCCTCGAGCCTGCACTTGCGTCATCCGCCTTGCGCAACATGACGGTGGAACAACGAAAGGATCCCTGGATCAGTGGCCTCATAAGCATTCTTTCTGATCCTCTCACTCCTTCGCCGTCTCGCGCTCTCCGCCGCCAGGCTAGCAACTTTTGCCTAAGGGATGATCTTCTTTATCGACGCAACTACCTTCTGACGGTCGCAAGTGTCTCCTTGTGATACCCCGCCATCTTCGAGCTGCCATCTGTGAAGCTTTTCACGCGGACCCACAGTGCGCCCACGCAGGCCTCTTCAAGACATACGCTAGGCTTCGACTCAGATATTATTGGCGTGGCATGTATAACTACGTGCGAAAGTTCATTCGCTCGTGTGCTCAGTGCCAACGACCAAAAGTTACCTCCAGGGCAAGTCTACCCGTCACAACCTCTTCCTTGTCCTAGTCGACCTTTTGATCGCGTCGGCATTGACATTTACGGACCACTACCATCAACTCTAGCTGGCAATCGCTGGATTATTGTTGCGATAGACCATCTGACACGCTATGCCGAAACAGCCGCGCTGCCGACTGCCACAGCCCGTGACGTTGGAACGTTTCTGTTGCAACGTTTCATTCTGCGTCATGGTGCCCCTCGCGAGCTCTTAGTGACAGAGGCCGTGCCTTTCTTTCTGACGCCTTGAAGGCATTACTCAACGAATGCCGAATCGTACACCGCACAAGTACAGCGTATCACCCTCAAACAAATGGCATGACGGAGCGCTTCAACCGTACTCTTGGCCGTATGCTGTCGATGTACGTCGCCTCTGATCATTCAAATTGGGACCAAGTTCTCCCGTTCGTCACCTACGCGTATAATACTGCCGTACAAGCTACTACTGGGTTTTCGCCATACTTTCTTTTGTACGGACGAGAACCTTCAAATACAGTAGACACTATTCTTCCATATAAACCTTATGAGTCCGAAAGTACAACTCTGTCCGAAGCTGCCCGACATGCTGAAGAATGCCGCCAGCTTGCCCGCTCTTTTTCTACCGAGGACCAGTGGCAGCAGCAATCCCGCCAGACTGGGGTCCGTTCGGCTCCAAACTTTCCACCTGGTTCATTAGTATGGCTTCGGGCACCTGCTACCGCGCCTGGCCGCTCCGCAAAACTTCTTCCCAAATACATCGGGCCATACCGCGTTGTAGAGCGAACGTCACTCGTCAACTATATCGTGGAGCCCATCATCCCATCCACAGACCTACGCTACCGCGGCCGCGACACTGTCCACGTCTCTCGTCTCAAGCCATATTACGACCCATTAGTCGTTTCTTCTCCCTAATCCGCCAGGATGGCGTCTTTTTGTGCGGAGGGCGATTGTAGTGAAGAAGAAGAGCTTCAGCGGCATTTCTCGGCGCATCAGGGGCATCGCCATCAGCATAAGCTCGTGCTTGCTGCGCTTGGCCGGACGCTGCTGACTACTTCGCTTTCTGCGTTCTGCGCTGCAAATAAACCCCGTTACAAAAAGAATACTTTACATTAAAATTATAAAGTTCATAGCAGGTAATGCGATACTCAGAGCCTGCCAGATTGGATTTTTACCAGGTTACTCTATATGGTGAGCGCATGTTAATTTAGAGGCTCGTATAAAGCTTGCTCGGCACAGACGACAATATGTGGCCCTATTCACCCTTGATTTAACCAAGGCATATGACAGTGTTAAACATCCTATTCTTATCAATGTCCTAAAATAGCTTACGTTCCCGCAGTACATAACAAATTGGATATACGAATTTTTAAAAGACAGAAAATTTTATTGCTCCCAACGAGGTGTTTCCACACCGAAGTATAGCCAAACGAGAGGTGTTCCTCAAGGCTCTGTTCTATCGCCAGTGCTATTTAACATTTTGTTAATTTCAATACTACTGGGTGATAAGGTACAAGTACATGTATATGCAGATGATATCGCGTTCTTTGCATCTGACAGCGACATTTATTTACTACATTCGACTTTACAGTGTTATTTGGCAACATTGGAAATCTGGTTTCAGAAAATTTATATGAACCTGAACGTAACTGAAAGTGCTATATTAGTTTTTCTATTAGATGCACCAGTTACTATATCTCTTCAGTACCATCAAGAAATGATTCCCCAGGTTAACTGTATTAAATATCTAGGTGTACTGTACGATCAAAAACTGAGCTGGCGTGACCACATTGAATATATTAAAATTAAGACTACACGCGCTGTTGGAATGATAAGTAGGCTTGGCCGCCTCCGTTCCGGTCTTCGCAGAGATACGCTGATCATGATTTATCGCATGTACGTTCGTCCGATTCTTCATTTCGGATGTGTACTATTCTCTGGTGGACCAGCATACAAAATAAACCCCCTGATTCTCTTAGAGCGGGAAGCTCTACGTAGTTGTTTAGGTGAACCAAAATTCACAGCTAACAATGTTTTGTATCAAGCAGCTCGGATACCCACCATTTCTTGCAGATTTCGTATTTTAACAATAAAAACCTATGTAACATTTTCTGAATCTACTTTAACAAGGCGACAGTTTGTATTCTTTGCCGAGCCTGGTGTCTTTTTCAATGAGCATTGGTCTCGTGTATATAAACACATCCGCTATTTGTTCAAACAATTCTAGATGCTTTAAGTGTTAATATATTCGAGATCACACCATCTGTCAAACCAATCGGCCAAGTGCAAATATTTGACGATATCTTGCCCATGAAGGCTAAACACTTGCCCTATAAATATTTGATTGGTTTAATAGAACAACACCTGTCTCAATTAGGTAATAATATAGTAATTGCAACGAATGCATCTATGAGTGGCGAGAAGGCATGTGTGGGTATTTTTTCTCTCTCATTATTCTGGTCATTTTCATTACGCCTTTCAGATTATACACCAATATTTGAAGCGGAATTCGTGGCCGTTATACTAGCTATTCATAAACTTCCTGCGACTCATTCGACAGCTGTGATAGTGTCTGACTCGTATTCCGTGTGTTCATTTTTATCATCGTCGTCAACATCAGCAGTGCTAGAAACTTTTAAATCATTATTCCCAGCAAACATTCGTCTAGTGCGAATGATATGGGTGCCAGGCCATCGTAGTATATTTATGAACGAGATGGCTGACACACTTGCGCGAACATCTCTTGATCTTCTGATTGTGCCAATCATGCCTCCTACAGCTTATGTAACAGCAGCGAGGTTTAGAAAACTTTCCCTTCTTGAAGACTCATCAAAAATTATGATACCGAATCCAGATTTCTCGCACCTGCACCTCACATGGAATAATAAATGGCGTCCCACGCGTAAATTGGAAGTCTTGATAACAAATTTACGTTGCCGTGTACCACCTCTTAATTTCTACTTAAACAGGTTTAGTCTAGTGCCATCCCCTCTGTGCTCAAGCTGTAACGAACCTGAACATACCGACCATTTTCTTATCACATGTCACCGTTTCAAAAATCAAAGAGAAAACTGCTTCGACATTTTATTCAGAAAACTAGGAATATCACTTGATACTTCCAATATTTTGTGTTTTGGAGCCACTTCATCGGGACAAAGCGACAGGATTATCTGCGGGGCTCTCTGCTAATTGATATATAACACAAAAAGATTACCTTGCTGAGTCAGCGATCAGCTCTGGAATTTTACTAGCCACACTACCACTTAATATTTAGCTAATACACTGCAATGATTCAATTTTCAGGAAAATTTCATATAACGATTCTACCTCAGATATTCAACAAATTCTATTATTTCTCTGCCCCCCCTTTTTTTATTGCGCCAAACTAATTTCACAGTCAAAACACAGTAATCATATTCCCCTATTCTAGAAAATCTAAAGGTATTGACTTGCATTACCCACCGGCTTCTTGGCCAATGCCCCTTGTGGGTGAGAGGCACAAAAGAAAGGTATAAGCAAGCAATTGACTGTCGCTGTCGTGGATCATCAACGAGAGTCCGCCAATAAACATCTTAACAATTTGGTGGAGAGTGCTGTCCCCTTCAAACTTCTTTGGTTCGCATTCGATGCCCTTGGAGCTTCTATCCAGCACCAAGCCTTCTACCATGCACCAGGACGCCGCTCAGCAAACGCTCCCTCCTACGCCTACGCCATGTCCCGGTGTCCCCCACATCCGTGACCCTCCTGGCTTCACGGGCGCGGATGGCACCGACGTCGAGGACTGGCTCGCCATGTACGAACGCGTCAGCGTCCCCAATCATTGGGATGAGGCAGCTAAACTCGGTAACCTGTTTTCTACCTCGCGGGTGTGGCCGGAATGTGGTACATCAACCACGCATCTGAATTCCTGACTTGGTTCGCTTTTAGGACCGCTGTCGTTGACGTGTTCGGCCGTCCTCCTGTTCGTAAACTGCAAGCCGAACAGCGTTTACGTGAACGAGCACAGTAGACCGGCGATTTCTTGACAATTTACATCGAGGACATCCTTGACTTGTGCAAGAAAGTCGACCTGAACATGTCAGAGGCTGACAAAATCACGCATGTTCTAAAAGGCATCGCAGACGATGCCTTTACCATGCTCCTGGCCAAGAACCCTCATACTGTGGCAGAAGTCATTACATTATCCCAATGTTGCGACGAGCTGCGGCGGCAGCGCTTGATGACCCGTCGACCGCCACCACGTGATGCTGGTCTCTCGGCTTTGTCAGTGGTTCCTGACCACACAACCTTGCTCGCCAAAATCATGTCATTCGTGCGTGAGGAAGTTGCCCGCCAGGTCTCCTTACTGACTCTTGCTCCGCCGCTACATGCTCAGCAGCCATCAAGTACACTTCTACCTCCGCTCCGCCGAGACAATTAGCAGGAAATCGCACAGGTCGTTCCAGAATACCACCAGCCACCTCCTGTATTTGCGCCACTTAGCTACGCCCAACCTGTAGCCACGCCGCTCCCACCGATTTCTCTGGATTGCCCTCTAAGTTACGCCAAAACCACCGCGACGCCCCAGGCCTTCGGAGAAACTGTGTCGCCTACTCACGCCGACGTCACCCACGTGTCCCGAGTGCCACCCACCATGCACTCATATTAGCAGCCGGCTCGCCCATCGCCTTCTGCGACATGGATGGGACCCGCGAACAGATGGCGCACTGCTGACAATCGCCCCATCTGCTTTGCTTGTGGTCGCGTCGGTCATGTAGCACGCTATTGCAATCGTGCGCAGTGACCGCAGGTCGCCTCGAACTTTCCCAGCCAATCAAGCCGCCTTTGTGTCACCACCGCCTATGTCACCCCGTCGTCCCACCCCGCTCCCTCTACCCGCCGTTCACCATCTCCGCGACGTCACTCACTGTCACCGATGCGGCCACGTCCACTTGAGGGCGACCAGGAAAACTAGTCGTCGCAGTCCACGAGGCAAGGGCTGCGACGCTGTCGAACTGCGGAAGCCCTCAGGAAAGTCCATCGAACGTGATAGACGTACTTGTGGATGGCGTTCGTGCCTCTGCCCTTGTGGATACTGGAGCTGCCGTATCCGTCATGGACGCATAACTTAGCTGATTACTGCGCAAAGTGACCACGCCACTCTCCGGGCTCTCCCGCCGTACAGCCAGCGCCCAAAGCATTCACCCTACGGCGATGTGCACAGCTCGCCTAATAATTCAGGAGGTGATGTATGCGGTCGAATTCATCATAATTTCTTCATGCTCTCACGACGTCATCCTAGGATAGAATTTTCTCTCTCGCCATGACGCCGTCATTCATTGCGCACCAGCAGAAATAGAACTCACGCAGAAATAGAACTCTTCTTTGACGGCGGCCAACAGTCCATCTGCTGCAAGCAAGTTACTCGTCAGAGACGACACCCAAGTGCATGCAAACTCGTCCGCGACGGTGTTGGTCTACTGCGCAAGCCTTTCTGACAACACTGCACTCCTCTCGCCATCTCATCGTGTTTTCATCAAAAAAGGCTTGCTGGTTCCTTTCGCGACTGTGCAACTCGCTCATGGCAGCACCACTATTTTTGTAGTGACCTCATCCCCGTACAGCGTTACGTTGGTGCGAGGGGAATGTCTCAGCAGCGTGGAACCCATCGAAGACGAACAAGTTATGGATCAACCCGATGACATGGACTGCTCAAGTTCCAGTACGCTTAGTGCTGTTTCGACATCTGCTTCATCATTCGATGATGTATTCGGTCTCTCCATTCCCGAAACCCTTACACCAGGACAGCGTTCCCAGCTTCTGGTCTTGTTGGAAGAATTCCGGTCTTCTTTTGATGTCGCCCAACCTTCTCTCGGCCGCACATCCACCGTTACGCGTCGCATCTAAACAGGCACACAGCCAACACTGAGACAGCGTCCATATCGCGTATCTCCCACAGAACGCCATGTAATCAACGAGCATGTCGATGACATGCTTCGCCGTGATGTGATTTGACCATCTAGCAGCCCCTGGGCGTGTCTTGTCATTCTCGTCACGAAGAAGGACGGTTCTGTGCGGTTCTGTGTGGATTACCGACGCCTCAACAAGATCCCTCGTAAGGACGTGTACCCATTACCGCGGGTAGATGACGCGATTGACAGCCTGCAAGGAGCAGAATTATTTCATCCTTCGATTTGCGCTCAGGGTACTGGCAAGTATCTATGGTTAAGGAGGCTCGACCGAAGACCGCTTTTGCCACCCCCGACGGCTTGTACAAATTCAACGTCATGCCGTTTGGGCTGTGCAATGCGCCCGCCACCTTTGAGCGCATGATGGATACTGTTCTGCGTGACCTGAAATGGCACTCGTGCCTGTTCTACCTCGAGGACGTCGTCGTTTTCGTTCCGGACTTCTCGACGCTTCTTCCACGCCTACGGCATGTTTTAACGCGTCTGAGTGAAACCAGTCTGCAACTGAACCTAAAGAAATGCCGGTTTGCAGCTTGGCAGCTGACAATACTCGGCTACGTCATGTGCAAGGATGGAATTCTCCCTGATCCAGCTAAGCTTCGGGCCGTGACCGAGTTTTCCAAGCCGACATCCGTCAAGGAACTGCGCAGTTTTATAGGGCTGTGTTCCTACTTTCGGCGCTTCATTTGAAACTTCGCGACTATCATATCGCCGTTAACGAAGCTCCTTGGAAGTAACGGGCCTCTCCATTCGTGGGCATCACAGTGCGACGACGCTTTCACAACGCTACGACGTTTGTTGACGTCGCCTCCCATACTCCGCCACTACGACCCTATGGCCCCTACAGAGGTACACACGGATGCCAGTGGTGTCGGCCTCGGCGCTGTTCTTGCGCAGCGCAAACCAGGGTTCCCGGAATATGTCGTGGCGTATGCAAACCGTACGCTTACTAATACTAAGGCCGAGACAAGTTACACCGTCACCGAGAAGGAATTTTTTGGCAATCGTCGGGGCCCTTACGAAGTTCCGACCTTATTTGTATAGTCACCCATTTGATGTCGTCACCGACTATCACGCACTATGCTGGTTGTCGTCATTGAAAGATCCCCCTGGCCGTCTCACCGGGTCGGCACTTCGCCTGCAAGACTATGACATCCGCGTGCTGTACCGCAATGGAAGGCAACGTGCTGACGCCGACGCCCTGTCACGCTCTCCCTTGCCTGACGACAAGGCCCACAACTCCGCGTCTCACCTTGCCATTTCTTTCATTAGCATTCATACCATTGCTACTGAACAGTGCAAGGATCACTGGATTGCCTCACTGATTGACTTGCTGGCTGATTCATCCAGTCCATCCACTCGCGCGTTGCGTCGTCAAGACCACCATTTCGCCGTTCGCGACGACCTCCTCCACAGACGCAATTACAACGGTGACGGCCGCCAGTGGCTACTAGTCATATCTCGCAGTATGCGCTCTAACATATGCGAGTTCTTTCATTCCGATCCACAATGTGCGCATTCCGGGGTATTGAAGACTTACCAACGCAATCGCCAACGGTACTATTGGCGCAGCATGTACCGCTACGTGCAGAAATTCGTTCGCTCCTGCATAGATTTTCAGCGCCGAAAAGCTTCAACGCACCTGTCACCGGTAGGTCTGCAACCTCTACCTTGCCCTTCCAGGTCCTTTGGGCGCGTTGGCATCGATTTGTATAAGCTGACGTCGGCTGGTAACCGCTGGGCCATTGTCGCTGTGGACCACCTCACGCGATACGTCGAAACGGCCGCTCTCCCCGCGGCTACAGCGAGCGATGTGGCCTCTTTTCTGCTCCAACGATTCATTTTGCGACACGGTACACCCCATGAACTGCTCAGTGACTGATGCCGCGTCTTCCTGTCTGAAGCCGTTGATGCTATTCTTAAAGAGTGCAAAGTTGTTCACCGCAAAACTGCTGCTTACCACCCGCAGACAAATGGCCTCACCGAACGCTTCAACCGTACGCTCAGTGACATGCTCTCCAAGTACGTCGCCGCCGATCACACAAATTGGGATTCCATTCTATCCTTCGTCACCTACGCATATAATACTGCCCCTCAGAGCACTACTGGCTTTTCACCTTTCTTTTTATTATACGGAAGGCACCCGTCGCACACTGTCGACACGATAATACTTCCGTACAGGCCAGATCCGTCTGAGTGGGCGCCTATTTCTGCTACTGCTAAGCTTGCTGAAGAGTGTCGTGAGCTTGCAAAGACCTTTACTGCGCACGATCAAGAGCGGCAAAAAAGCATTCACGCTGGCGCCAGCACTACTGCGCCCACGTTCCTCCCTGGAGCGCTCGTCTGGCTCTCGATCTCTACCACTGCAACTGGCCTATCTTCAAAACTATTGCCAAATACGAAGGCCTCTCCCGTGTTGTCAAATGCACTTCCCCTGTCAACTACTTCATTGAACCAATCAAACCAGGTTCGGACATGCGCCGTCGAGGACGAGACATTGTTAACATGGAGCGCCTCAAGGCCTACCACGACCCGCTCATTGTAACCACCTGTTAGGTCTCCAGGCGGCTCCCTATTCTTCCCGGGGTAGTTGTGGCAAAGCCTTCAAACAGTGGGTCGTCCTCTCCAGTGTCTTCTAGTGGGTCGCCTTTTTTCTAAGAAGAAGGGCAGCTCGTGCAGAGAGTCGGTCCCCGCATTGACTGTCGCTGTCGTGAATCATCAACGAGTGTCCGCCAATAAACGTCTTAACAGTGTAAACAATAATATAGGAAGAAACCATAAAGGACAAAAAGGAGGCGTAGTGGTTCAAGACGGATAATTGTCTGAAATGTAAGGCTAAATATAAAAAGAAAAAGTCATGCGCGGACACATAACGCGTGACATAGCACTGCTGAGTAAGAAGTATCAGTTTAGAATAAAAAAGAAAGCAAATGAGCAAGATGGGTGCATGGAAGAGGCCTTCGCCCTGATGTGGGTGTATTGAGGCCACTGCTGATGATGGTGACCATGATAATAACTGGCGCAGCTGAATGCATTAACAAGTCATCTATCAGTGAAGTGTACACGTGTGAGAAGCTAGAGTTTGCCATAAAGGGGGGCCAAGTCTCGCCGCAATAAGAAACTAGTCATCTGAAGTGCCACCGAAACCACAGTAGACTAGCCATGCGACGTTCCACTACGTAACAGTATCACGTAACACGTTATCATTTAAAATATTTAACGCTAGTCACGTGACGTAAAATCACAGAATACTAGTCACATGACTTGACTAGGTTACTTCAATGTGACAGTCGCGGTGAAATTCATATAATCTAGTCATGTCACATGAATCCGCCAAAATCCTGTAACTCGTGGCGTGAAATCCTGTGATGCTTTTCGTGTGGCGATACATGCGGTACTTGACTTTTTTCACGAAGTTAATAAAACTGCTTCGTATGTTTGGTAGGCAGCGACACTGTTGAGTACGCCACCTTTCTCCTGTGAACAATAACCAGTCGTTACTGGCTACATACATATACTCTTGCCACAGTTCATTTGTCTACATGTGCTTCCTCAATTACTGCAGCAATAAGACGATTGATCGGCATGATGCCCAGTGCGGGGGCTACACGTCAGGAAAACCCATAATATTGCTGGGTTTGCTCAGGTTTAGACAGTTTTCCTTCACTTTGAAATAACTACCTACTTATTGACTTTGTGCTGCATTATTTAGTGAACATAGCGTAAACCTGCCAGGTCTCCTACGCAATGCAATGCTGTTGTCAATCCAGTGAAGTACTTGTCCAACGCATGAAAAGCGTAATAAAGGTGAAGGAGATGGGGCTATGGGTGCATTTTTCTATTCGAGCTTCTAACTTGGCGAGGTTTGGTGCATTTTTTTCTGTGTTCTGATTTCATTATTGCTGTATAAAGATCGTCAGTGCAGGAATAATATGAAAAGCAGAATCGTTTTCCAAATCAAATCAAACACCAAATCTTAAGATTAGAATGCTCTAAATTGCGAATATTCGCACTCCACTGTCTCTAGTTTTTCCCCTACGAGTCGAGTAGAATAAACTTTCTTTGTTCAAAATTGCATTGCAATATTTTCATTTAAAAAATAGGCGAGATACAAATGGTTGTCCAGTGGCGTAGCGCTAATCCTGATGTACCTAAAAGTCATAGTATGGTTAGTATGGTTAACTGATTCCAAGGGCTTATGAGGTTTTGAGTCCTCTCTCCAGCTTGCTAGAGAATTTTCTCCTTCGAAAGAGTTAAATTTGTTGACAGCAAATAACTGTTTATAAGAAAGAACTGATACAGCCAAAACTGTGTTTTGAGACCAGGTTGGAGCGTAGGCCTTGCCAGCAAAAGCAGTGACACCGCCTATGCCGAGCGTCTCGTGCTTAGCCCTAACGATGTGTATGCCGAGCTTTGCATGACCGCCTACTTTTTCGCTACATATTTCCCCCTCGCTGAAGACGGAGCTAAGTAGGTGTTCTAAGGTGTCGTGGATGACAAGTGGTTCGTGATATGGTTTGAGACAATCCAGGTGTACGATTTCGCGGCCTCGGCGACGCAGGTCCGCAGTGGGCGTGAGGGGTTCGACGAGGTAGCCGACAGAAGAAGTTTTCTCTATGACGCGATAAAGTTCAATGGTAGCTGCTGATGAACTTTGAAGACGTACGAGAAGCAGCAGTGGGAGGCACCTACAACCAAACAAGAGAGCTTGGCGAAAACTGGTAATGGGACCGTGCATCGTCATGAGAAAATCTTTGTAGCCCTTTTTCTTGTTCTGTAAGGGTGCGAGCAAATTGCCGACATTAGCCCGCACACCGAGTGGCTTCGCAAGCAGGTGTGCGTTCGGATGAGTTGGGTTGGTAGGGGAGTATGGTGTCGATTGGAGATGATGGTTCTCGACCATAAAGTAAAAAGAAGGGAGAAAAGCCTGTCGTCCCTTGAGGTGCCATATTGTAAGCGTACGTTACGTAGGGAAGGATAACAACACAGTTTGTGTGGTCGGAGGCGACATATATAGAAAGCATGTCGCCAAGAATGCGGTTGAAACGTTCGGTCAAGCTGTTTGATGGCAGCTGATATACGGTAGTACACACACGGCATTCAGCAAGAAGTTCTTTAATAAGATCCGTGAGAAATCCGCCGCCTTGGTCGCTCAAAAGTTCACGAGGAGTGCAGTGACGCAAAACAAAACATTGCAGTAGGAAAGACGCAACGTCAGGTGCCGTCACGGCTAGTAGAGCAGCCGTTTCTGCATATCTCGTGAGATGGTCGATCGCTACAATAATCCAGCGAATGCGAGCTGGTGTATATGGCAGAGGACCACAAAGGTCTATTGCTACCTCGTCGAATGGTCGCACTGGACATGGTAACGGCTGCACTGGTGCAGTAGCGTGGCTAGGATTGTGCTTGCGGCGTCGGCACTCTGTGCAAGATTGAATGTACTTTTCAACGATCGTGTACATGCTGCGCCAATGAAATCAAAAAAGGTTGCCTGGCGTAGGTTTCAAATAAACCGGCGTGTGCACACTGCGGATCGGCATGGAAAGGAGAAAATATGCTGGCACGGAGATGCCCGGGCATGACGAGTAGCCGTATGCGGCCGTTAGGGTGGTGGTTGCGGCGATAAAGTATTCCATCACGTAAGGCGAAGTGGAGGCTTGTCGGTGTAGCACTCGAGATGAAGGGTGGGCGAGTGTTTCAGATAAGTAATTAACCAAAGATGCAATCCACGATTCTTTGCGCTGCGCCACAGCAATGTCGATGGGTCCAGATAGTGGAAGTAAGTTGTCTTCGATGGAGACACTCGCAACATCACTAGATACAGGTGAACACGAAAGAGCATCAGCATCGGCATGCTTCTGGCCTGAGCGATAAATGACAAGGATGTCATACTCTTGGAGTCATAAAGTTCATTGTGTTAAGTGTCCGGAGGGACCCTTGAGAGAGGATAACTAGCTTAGCACGTGGTGGTCGGTAACAAAATCGAAATGTCAGTGGTACAGATAAGGCCGAAATTTTGTAATGGCCCATGCAGATGATCGCTATGCATTCTTTCTATGCTACCGAATTATTTGCTTTTGTTCTTATGAGAGTGCGACTCGCGTACGCAACAACATCTTGGTAACCAGGCTTTCATTGGGCGACACTGTCGAAATTTGGGCTTGTTGGTGCATTGTGACGACTGAAAATAGCGCTAAGAAACGGGGACACAAGAAGAGGACACACGCCTCTTCTTTAGCGCCTGTGCCGTGTGTCCTCTTCTTGTGTCCCCGTTTCTTAGCGCTATTTTCAGTCGTTCATTGGGCGAGTACAGCGCCAAGACCGACACCACTAGCATCCGTGTGGATTTCCATGAAGGAAAAGAACTCTGCGCCTTGTAAAGAGTCGAGGGCGTCATCGATCTGAGGCAAACGATAAACATTCTTTCGTGTTGCTTGGTTTAGATGACGATAATCTACGCAAAAGCGTATCGTGCCGTCTTTCTTCTAACTAAAACAACCGGCGATGCCCAAGGACTGTTTGATATTTGAACGACGGCGCGCTTTAGCATGTCACCTACTTGGTCATTGATGACATGGCGTTCAGTCGGCGAGACACCGTACAGTCACTGCCATAGCAGTGGGTGATTACCTGGGTCAATCTGGTGGCATACAGTTGATGTTTGACCTAAAGTAACGCAGTTACTGTCAAAAGATGGCCGGAACCTATCAAGGAGGCTCAATAACTTACACCTCTGTTGTGGGTTTAGGCCTTCGTCGGTGAAATGCTTGAGAATTTCGGCAGTGGGAGGGCCATTCACGGAACCACAGGAAAGGGCGCTGACTTCCAATGATCCACCAGGAACGTCAAGGGTAGCGATGATTTCGAATGTTTCTATTGAGCCGATACATTCGCCCCGAAGCAGCGTATTCGGGAATGGGAACAAATTCCCCACAGGCACGTAGGTCGCAACACCTTGTAGAGTAACGCGAGTGGTTGGGAGTGGTGAGAGGTGGCGATGAACGAAAGCAAAGGAAGGTGAGAAGAATGGGGTAGCGTCGACGACGGCGGAACACGACACAGGTGCGAAGACAGTAGCACGTGGAGGAATGTGGGAGTCGTCGCTAATGACCAACTCTACGTAGGAAGGGTGATCGTCCGCAGGTAGAGCATCACCAAGGGGACAAAAGACGACTTCGGCACAAGCGCAATCAATGACGTCTTCGTGGTAGGAGATAAAATCCTAACATAAAATGATTTCTTGAGAATAGTGCGGGATTACTACGAACTGCACTGTGTAGGACACTCTGAATCACAAGTCTGGTGGTACATGCGGCCACAGGCTGTGCAGTGGCAGTATGAACACATGAACCCAAGTAAGGCATTGTCACTTTTTTATTGAACGGCAAACATTTTGGTGATGACAGAGAGGGCGGCACCAGTATCAATAAGGGCAAGTAAAGGTACACCTTCACAAACGGCATAAATAACATTCGGTGGCGAACGGAGAGGACTTGTGCTTTGCGACGAGGACGCAGTTCTTGCCTCGAGAACTGCGTCATTCAGTTTTCCGCGTCGATTGTAGATTGACGTCAGAGCATCGGGGAAGTCGAGCGAGGACGCGGAGAAGGAGATCGGCGATTAAAAGCTGGTCGGTGGTTTGGTAGAGGAGGGTGCGATTCGGGGTCTGGAGTGTATATGATGTGTACGTGTGGTCGTAGTCATATGGATGTGAGTTTTCAAGTGAGTGGAGTGGGCGGCGGTGGCACAGACGTGTGACTTGTCCGGGTAGACCACACTAAAAGCAGATCGGTTGGTTATTGGCAGTGCGCCATGAATTAGGGACTCGGTGTACTGGACGTCGTGGTGGCTGCGTGGCATAAACTGGAGCAGCAAGGCGAGGCGACGCTCGGAACGTATGTGGTCCTGGTCGTGCAGCTGCTTCGGCCTACGTCAATGGCGCATTGACTGGTGGCACCTGCTGCGGAAGAAGGACGTCAGACATTTGGTCTTGTATAGTAGTCCGTAGTCTAGGGCTGTAGCCTAGTGGCGCACTGCGCTCCGGTAGGCCGGAGCTGAGCGATAGTTGGCGTCAACTTCTTCGCGCACAAAATCTTTGATCTGCGAAAGGAGGACGAGATCTTGCGAGGGATCTCCTCCGCACGGAGTTTGCGGACAGCAGGACGACCATAGACTTCGCTGAAATTTGTCTTCAATGCTGCCCAGGTTAGAACGTCGGTTCATGGTTGCGAAGAAAACAAGTGGACAATGCCACTGAGGTAATGCCGACGGTCGCCAGTCTCGTGGCTTCGTCTCGTTTGTTCAAGACACTCACGAGTTTGTAGGTAGCCAGCCAGTCGTCGACGTCGTGATCTTCAGTGCCGCTGAATATGGGAGGATCGCAATGATGAACCGCGCCGGCGCACACGATGGCCTGGGGAGCCACAAGTGAAGGGGCTTATGGCAGATGCTGTGTTCATGACGGCAGGTCAAGTCCGGCTTCACAACTCCAGGATTGAGAGGAGACCCAGCAAACTCCGCAAAATATAATAAAGAACAGAGACAACTAGAACTGTTATTTCAGACCAGGTAGGAGCGTAGGCCTAGCCAGCAAAATGAGCGACAACGTCTGGACCCAGCATTTCATTGTTAGCACTGACGATGTCTTGGCCGAGCTTTGCATGACCCACTACTTCTTCATTACATAATTCTGGCAGCTTTTGCGCTATTACTTCAACTCAATAAAAAAAATTGAGGAACTATGAGCGTTACAAAGGGAAAGAAAATGGTTCTGTGATAACACGGGTTGTTGGAAGGCCTGATTGTACATACTGAGCGTGAAACAACGCGCTTAGACGTATAAAAAGTTACAAGAAGCAGTCATACACAGCAGAAAAAAATATCCAAATAACTCAGGAGGCAAAACTTGAGCTTTTTGCGCGTAGCGGCCGCATTTTCAGCGCCGCCTAAATAAACAGCAGGGGCTTTAGAATTGCGTATTTATGTCTACTGTCTGACCGTACCGGCTTAAAGCCGGTACGCACCGATGATCTTACCAGAGAAGGATTGGCCACCCTGGTGCAGTATCTGGCCACCCCCTCCCGTAGGTATTCGTCAATTAACTCACGGCCCTCAGTCCCCACCAGCTGCGGAGCAAACTGACCACGGCGGCGGTCAGATCTGCAAAGCAGCAGAGGGTGCTAGGAATCTCTGGATATGGACAGGCCACCATTGGAACTTGAACTTAGCAACGTTTAACGTTAGAACGTTATCTAGTGAGGGAAGTCTAGCTGTATTATTCGAGGAGCTAGAAGGCATTAAATGGGATATAATAGGGCTGAGTGAGGTTAGGAGGACAGATGAGGCCTATACTGTGCTACAGAATGGGCACGTCATTTGCTATCGGGGCTTGGCAGACAGAAGAGAACTGGGAGTAGGGTTCCTAATTCACAGAAACATAGCTGGCAGCATAGAGGATTACTATAGCATCAATGAAAGGGTGGAAGGCATTGTAATTAAACTGAATAAAAGATACAAAATGAAGGTAGTACAGGCTTACGCGCCTACATCCAGCCATGATGACGCTTCAGTTGAAAGCTTCTATGAAGACGTGGAATCGGCATTGAGTAAGGTGAAAACATAGTATACTATAGCAATGGGCGACTTTAATGCAAAGGTAGGGAAGAAGCAGGTTGGAGACCAGGCAGTAGGAGATTATGGCATAGGCACTAGAAACGCCAGAGGAGAGCTACTAGTAGAATGCGCAGAATGCAATAATCTGAGTATTTTGAATACCTTCTACCGAAAACGAGAAAACCGCAAGTGGACATGGAGGAGCCCTAATGGCGTAAATAAGAACGAAATAGACTTTATAATGACTGCACACCCAGGAGTCGTGCAGGATGTGGAAGTGGTTGGCAAGGTAAGATGCAGTGACCATAAAATGGTACGGGCTCGAATCCGCCTAGACTTGAAGAAGGAACGACAGAAACTGATACGCAAGAAGCCAATCAATGAGCTAGCACTGAGAGGGAAAGTACAGGAATTCAGAGTGTCACTGCAGAACAGGTACTCTGCTCTTAGCGAGGAAATCAACCGTAGCGTAGATACAGTGAATGATAATCTGACGAGTATCATCACGGAGTGTGCAGTGGAAGTTGGAGGCAGGGTAGCTAGACAGGACACCGGCAAGCTTTCCCAGGAAACGAAGAACCTAATTAAGAAGCGTCAAATCATGAAAGTGTCAAGTACAACAGACAAAATAGAACTGGCAGAGCTTTCGAAGTTGATTAATAGACGTAAAGTATGCGATGTAAGAAGGTATGACATAGAGAGAATTGAGCACGCTCTGAAAAACGGAGGAAGCGTCAAAGCAGAGAAGAGGAAACTTGGGATAGGCAAAAGGCGGATGTATGCACTAAGGGACAAAGAAGGCAAAATAACTACCAATATGGATAGGATAGTTGAAATAGCGGAGGAGTTTTACAGAGATCTGTACAGTAGCCAAGACAACCACGACCTTAATAGTATAAGAACTAGCAGTACCCAGACGACACCCCACCAGTAATGATAGAAGAAGTCAGAAAAGCTTTGGAGAGCATGCACAGAGGCAAAGCTGCTGGTGAGGATCGGGTAACATCAGATCTGCTGAAAGATGGAGGACAGATTGTGTTAGAAAAACTAGCCACTCTATTTACGAGGTGTCTCCTGACGGGAAAGTACCAGAGTCTTGGCAGAACGCTAACATCATCTTAATAGCATAAGAAAGGAGATGACAAGGACTTGAAGAATTACAGGCCGATCAGCTTGCTCTCTGTAGTATACAAGCTATTTACAAAGGTAATTGCTAGCAGAGTAAAGAAAACATTAGAATTGAATCAACCAAAGGAACAAGCAGGGTTTAGAACAGGCTACTCAACAATTGACCACATTCATACTATCAATCAGGTAATAGAGAAATGCTCAGAGTATAACCAACCACTATACATAGCCTTCATAGATTATGAGAAGGCGTTTGATTCAGTAGAAATATCAGCCATCATGCAGACACTGCGGAATCAGGGCGGAGATGAAATATATATAAACATTCTGGAAGAAATCTACAGGGGATCAACTGCTACCACAGTGCTTCATAAAGAAAGCAACAGAATACCAATAAAGAAGGGTGTAAGGCAGGGGGACACAATCTCCCCAATGCTATTCACTGCGTGCTTACAGGACGTTTTCAGCAGCCTAGAATGGGAACAGTTAGGGATAAGAGTTAATGGAGAGTACCTCTTTAACCTGCGCTTCGCCGATGACATTGCATTGCTGAGTAACTCAGGGGACGAATTGCAACTCATGATTACGGAGTTAGACAAGGAGAGCAGAAAAGTGGGTCTTAAAATTAATCTGCAGAAAACGAAGTAATGTACAACAATTTCGGAAAGAAGCAGCGCTTTGCGATAGGTAATAGTGCACTTGAAGTTGTAAAAGACTATGTCTACTTAGGGCAGGTAATAACCGCAGAGCCTAACCACGAGATTGAAGTGACTAGAAAAATAAGAATGGGGTTGAGCACATTCGGCAGGCACTCTCAAATTACGACAAGTAGATTGCCACTGTCTCTCAAGAGGAAGGTATATAACAGCTGTATCTTGCCGGTACTTAGCTACGGAGCAGAAACCTGGAGACTCACAAAGAGGGTTCAACTTAAATTGAGGGACGACGCAGCGAGCAATGGAAAGAAAAATGGTAGGTGTAACCTTAAGAGACAAGAAGAGAGCAGAGTGGATTAGGGGACAACGGGAGTTAAGGATATCATAGCTGCAATAAAAAAGAGGAAATGGACATGGGCCGGGCATGTAGCACGTAGACAGGATAACCGCTGGTCGTTAAGGGTCACCAACTGGATTCCCAGAGAAGGGAAGCGGGGTAGGGGGAGACAGAAGGTTAGGTGGTGCAGATGAGATTAAGAAGTTTGCGGGTATAAATTGGCAACAGCAAGCACAGGACTGGGTTAACTGGCGGAACATGGGAGAGGCCTTTGTCCTGCAGTGGACGTATACAGGCTGATGATGATGATGATGTATTTAGAGCCAGGAAACACACCACCTACCATGTTGATGTTGCCGCTTGGAATATATGTAATGTATTCCCCTTTTGAACGACAAGGTTCACAAGTATGAACGCAAGCAGCCAATTGAAGGTGGCCAGGAATTCATAAAGTGAAAAAGTTTGGCAGGTTAGCTCAATCGTCTGGCATACAGACACCATAAGGCACACAACAGAGCAAAAATATCTGCATTCAAGAATACAAAGAAATACTATCAAGTTTTAAATCTAGATAACACCAGAGAACCAGCAAAGTGAAGTGCCCCCACCTTCAGGCTCTTCACCCCAACCACTGCACTCCGCTCTCAAGAAGGACAGGTTTCTTTTTACGAAACGGCTAAGACATTCTCGTGTGTTTGCTATCAACATGTTTCCTGCAT
>WOVY01004774.1:0-35045 GCA_013436015.1 Rhipicephalus annulatus
GGAGGAGTTTTACAGAGATCTGTACAGTAGCCGAGACAACCACGACCTTAATACTATAAGAACTAGCAGTAACCCAGACGACACCCCACCGGTAATGATAGAAGAAGTCAGAAAAGCTTTAGAGAGCATGCAAAGGGGCAAAGCTGCTGGTGAGGATCAGGGGTAACATCAGATCTGCTGAGAAAGATGGAGGACAGATTGTGTTAGAAAAACTAGCCACCCTGTTTACGAGGTGTCTCCTGACGGAAAGTGTACCAGAGTCTTGGAAGAACGCTAACATCATCTTAATACATAAGAAAGGAGATGACCAAGGACTTGAAGAATTACAGCCGATCAGCTTGCTCTCTGTAGTATACAAGGCTATTACAAAGGTAATTGCTAACAGAGTAAGAAAACATTAGAATTCAATCAACCAAAGGAACAAGCAGGATTCCGAACAGGCTACTCAACAATGACCACATTCATACTATCAATCAGGTAATAGAGAAATGCTCAGAGTATAACCAACCCACTATTACATAGCCTTCATAGATTACGAGGAAGGCGTTTGATTCAGTAGAATATCAGCCGTCATGCAAACACTGCGAAATCAGGGCGTAGATGAAGTATATATAAACATTCTGGAAGAAATCTACAGGGGATCAACTGCTTACCATAGTGCTTCATTAAAGAAAGCAAACAGAATACCAATCAAGAAGGGGTGTAAGGCAGGGGGACACGATTTCCCCAATGCTATTTACCGCGTGCTTACAGGAGGTCTTCAGAAGCCTAGGAATGGGAACAGTTAGGGATAAGAGTCCACGGAGAATACCTTAGTAACCTGCGCTTCGCCGATGACATTGCATTGCTGAGTAACTCGGGGGACGAATTGCAACTCATGATTACGGAGTTAGACAAGGAGAGCAGAAAGGTGGGTCTTAAATTAATCTGCAGAAAACGAAAGTAATGTACAACAACCTCGGCAAGGAGCAAGCGCTTCGAGATAGGTAATAGTGCACTTGAAGTTGTAAAAGACTATGTGTACTTAGGGCAGGTAATAACCGCAGAGCCGAACCACGAGATTGAAGTAACTAGAAGAATAAGAATGGGGTGGAGCACATTCGGCAAGCACTCTCAAATTATGACAGGTAGATTGCCACTATCCCTCAAGAGGAGATATATAACAGCTGTATCTTGCCGGTACTTAGCTACGGAGCAGAAACCTGGAGACTTACAAAGAGGGTTCAGCTTAAATTGAGGGCGACGCAGCGAGCAATGGAAAGAAAAATGGTAGGTGTAAGCTTAAGAGACAAGAAGAGAGCAGAGTGGATTAGGGAACAAACGGGGGTTAAGGATATCATAGCTGAAATCAAGAAGAAGAAATGGACATGGGCAGGGCATGTAGCGCGTAGACAGGATAACCGCTGGTCATTAAGGGTAACTGACTGGATTCCCAGAGAAGGGAAGCGGGTTAGTGGGAGACAGAAGGTTAGGTGGGCAGATGAGATTAAGAAGTTTGCGGGTATAAATTGGCAGCAGCAAGCACAGGACCGGGTTAACTGGCGGAACATGGGAGAGGCCTTTGTCCTGCAGTGGACGTAGACAGGCTGATGATGATGATGATGATGAGACACAGTATGCAGTGCGTGCGGAGAGGAAGATGAAACTGCCGAACACTTGATAATGTTCTGTAAAGGGCTTCACCCTATAGTTCAGGATGACGGCGCTGCGTTTTTCAAAGCACTGGGGTTTAGGGACCGGGAGGGCAAAATAGACTTTAAGCGGGTAGACTTAACTAGAAGGAGGTTATCTGATTGGTGGCTAAAGTCGAGGCACGAGTGAAAATTAAACTCTTCACTGCAAAGTACGAATCCTCAACTCACTTTTTAAGAAAAAAAAATAAATATAGTTTTTGGTTCATTAGGTATTACGGCTTGGTGGCGCTAGCTACCGCCCGATCTAAAGGGTACAGCCATATCCATCCATCCATCCATCCATCCATCCATCCATGTAGCCACCTCTAGTTTAGTTCTTGCAGTGTTCACTAGATGGCGGTACCGTCTCCTGTATGTAGCCACCTCTCGTTTAGTTCTTGTAGTGTTTACTAGATGGTGGTACTTGTAGCTGATGATGAAAAGATGCAAGATGTTATAAACTAGAAAGCGGTACTTGTAGTTGATGAAAGACGCGAGATCTTATAAAATAGGAATGATGTCTCATGTGGCGCGTGTCATTGGTTGAAGGCAATCGTTCGATTTAGTGCGGCGACGTACGCTAGGGGGAGCGATGTAATAAAATCGAGTGGGCAAAATGTACAGAGGATTCATGGTTTACCAGGTTTACCTCCGGAGCTTCGCCCACTCATCATCATTCACTTCGTGGATATGGCGGAATTTTTCGAGCCTTCACAGCTCGGCGTCCAAATGCACAGTGTCAACTCCTGCTCTGGAATTTTTTCTTCTCAGCTTGGGTAGCGTGCCACAAGCCTTTCTCCGATCAATCTCTTAAGTCTTTGTGGCTGGTGCGCGTGCACTCAAGTGACTCCTCTCCTCGTGCACCGCCACCACGCCTCCGTGTTCGGCACGTGTCTGGTGCCTTTCCTTTAGTTATGACACGAACAGTGTTTCAGTTATCCTCACCAGTCTGCCAACATCTATCACGACCAGAACGAAGATGCCATTTGTGCCACCACCATGTCCGGGCAATACGTTCCAATAGTACAATGCACACTGCCCAGCCCCTATTTGTTATGTGTTACCGTGGCTGTATCGCCCGGTATATAGCTTCATTTTGTCGTCGATAGAGAGAGCCGGCATCATGATATGCTTCCCCATCAGCGTTTCCTCCAGCGGGCACTGTTAACAGGCAGCAAGAGTCATTGGCCCACTTATTCCAGGAGCATATCTGAAGGCGAGAGAATCCCCATAGCAGTTCTCCCGCTTTTGACAGTAGTTTGATGCCTCCATCTGCCTGACTGCATCACTCGCCTTCACCGGGACGATAACTATCATCGCCTCCGCCATGCAGCCAGAGTTAAACTTGATAGTAAAAGAATTAGTTGGTGTCAGAGGGGTACATGCGCTTACCTATGTGTTCATTATGGAAGACAGAAAGCGCCTTTTTTCTTGAGTCATTATATAAAAGGAGACATACTAGCACGAACAAAGGAACAAACTAGAAAAAGAAGTGGGAGGAGGCAGCAAGGTCTCAGCGACCGGCTTTTCCGCTTCCTTCCATTTGTTTCTCGAGTGTATGTTTGTTTTCACTTTGCGCTAATATGAATTCTCTATATAGAAAGGGGCACGTGCACTTGAAGTTCAAATGTCATTTGGCCACCATTTCCCTCGTAATTAACAGCCTGGGATTTGACCGGAACTCGCAAAAACATTCCTGTTTGAGGCGTAAGTTCATGAGTCGTTCCAGCTAATTGTCATTATTTGTATGAATGCGATGCGCATTCATGACATTTCTGTAAGTGGGTTTCATGAATAACAATGCAAATATACTTGTTATAAACTTATCGTTTAAAAAAAATTCACAGCATACCACGGAGTGAATGATGACAAGTGAGGCAAAGCTGCGAGGGCTTTCAGCTTAGCCTTCCGTCCGTCTCTCTGTCTGTCTGCCATCCTATCAGACTAAAACACACAACACGCGTCCACACCATCTACTCATCACTTCACGTACTTCAGCAGCGCAGCGCCATCTAGTGAACATTGTGAGAATTGAGAGGTGACTACGGAGGTGGGACTGAGCCACGGCGTAAGAAGCTTCGACCCTAACCCCCGAATGCAGAGATGTTACTTGGCTCGCGACTTCAACTTAACTTGAGCAAGTCGGCGCGAAGCAAGCAGCGAACTTCAAAACTCCCAAGTCAGCCTTCGCGTTTCATAGATGCTCAGGCTGTCTTGCTTGGTCAAGTCAAGAACGAGCTTCAAAGCGGAAACACGCTGCTCGCCTGCTAACGAGGGTAATAATGAAGTTGTTCGCGTAAGGCACGCATTACACCAAAAAAGACCATACGTTTTAAAATAACTATAAAAACGAAAGGCCACAAGCATATTCTTACCATTTTACGGCTAACGAGCGGCACGTGGTGCCTGCCACCAAAGCGATGCGCAATGTTGCTTCTGTAAAGCGTTCGTTGCCCGCTGGTTTTAGTGGCCACCCAAATGCGGTGCGTTTTCTCCACAGTTGCTTGTTTGAAGACGAAACAAGCATCGCGTTGGGTTCTTTCGTCGTTTTTTTTTTCTCAATCGAACGCCATGGCATGTATTTGTGCTGACCTGGCTCACGAGGTGACGCGATTTTTACGGTATTTGCCTTTCTGTTCACCTGTGTGCATGCCTGTAATGAGCTAGGTCGCAGTTATGAAAAAAAAAAACAAGTTCTGGGAACAAATGTGATTTGTATCCTTTTGTTGAGCTTGGTAAACAAGAGAAAAGCGGGGGGTGAGGACATTGCCCTCAGCAGAATTCTGTCTCGCGGGGTGCGGCAATGTGTCGCTGCATGATGGTGACGCGGATAAAAAAACCCGTTATAGGGGCACCACTTTTTTATGTGTGTGTAATTTTACGTAGCGTTGTGCTACAAGCGATGCCTTTCTGAGCGAGAAACAGCGCCCTAGACGGGACGAAAGGATAGACGAGGCACACGGACACAGCACCGAGTCAATTTTTTTTTGTTTTACCGAAAGAGACGGAAAATGTCGTCGTGTTATAGAAAAACAGAAATAGCCTTTGCGGTTACGGAATACTTCGGCGTTGTCGACACCGGGGCTATTAATACGCCCGTGTGTGTAGTCGACACAACCTGTAACGCAAGAGATCTCAGCCACTTCATAACAGTCCGCCGGCTGCGGAAAGCGCACCAGCATCGCGTACAGGTGCTTTGCGATGAGTAGCGTAACTTTTCCGACTGCACGGCACACTGTCGACTACGGAATGCGGACGAAATTTCCGGTGACTGGTTGGAATGTGCCTGCGCTGTAAAACCTGAGAGCCATCAGTAGCTGTAACACTGGATGCACGGGCTGTCTTCGGTTGTCCCCACTTTCACGGAGCGGCAACATAACGAGCAGCTGCCCCACGGCGTTCTTCATGAATCTGTACCTAGCGTGGAATTGTTGCTCGTCGTACAACTCCATCGGATTTCCTTGGTCACGTAAAGCGGTTCCAAGAATCTTCGGCAGGCAGTGCGCCTCAAAAAATGCTACGTTTATGGCGAGGCAAGCAAACTCAAAAGCGGCCACCTTTCACGCGACGTCCATTCGAGAGGTGGCCATGTTGGAATAACGCGTGAAGTCGCTTTCAAGCTAGCCCCGCAGCTGACTTGAAACTTGTCCTGACTTCGACCGAGCCAAGTCGCCTTCAAGTCAACCGCAAGTTCGAGAACAATTTATGGCGACCGGCAAGACTGTCTTGAGTCAAGAACGAGTCAAGTACGAGTCAAGTAATTTCAGTAGGGTTGAGAGCTGGGCTAGTTGGTGAGACATCATTTGACCATATGGTGTAGTAGCGCAAATTCGACGGGGACGAAGAGGACAAGAACGACGTGTTTTCTTGTCCTCTTCGTCCCCGTCGAATTTGCGCTACTACACCATATGGTCAAATGACGAGTCGAGTAACATCTCTGCATTCGGGGGTAAATCTCTTCCCTTGTCCAGTTATTGGGCGCAAGTTCAAGTTCAGCCCCGCGGGCTAGTCAGCCTTACGACTCACGCTGAGAGCCTATTATCTGCTATCTTCAGACATCAGAGGTTCTAAACATGATAGACTCGGAAAAGATGTTGAATGGTTAGGCCGCTGCTGCATTCCCCTGGTGTTTACCCTTCAGATGAAAGCGACGGCATATAAGGCACGAGCTAAGCAAAGATAAAGAGGGGATGTTCAGTTGCAAGCACAATATGCACTGCGCAGAGATGAACAGCTGCTGATTTCAGCTGCCGTGCACCAACACAAGCCTAAAGGCATGCCCGGCCAGATGGGATACGACTTGAATGTCACTGTGTTCTGACGGAGAAAGTGCGTTGTGTGAGATGATGTGACACTTCGGCTTTCCTGCTCACCACCTCGGCATTTATGGATGCGAATTCTCGCTAAAGCTTGAATTACAGTGTAGTCATCGATCTCGGCTGCGCACAAGTGTATATGTGCAGCAGCGAAAAAACTGGCTCATCAAGCGTAAGAATGTGCATCTCATTTCTTCTATGATGGATGGGAAAATGGCGCCGTGCATGTCGGACGCGTCATCGGATCCCGTGATTTCTTCTTTTCTTGGTGCTATGTGAAGCAATGTTCACCCAAAATTCGGTCGCATCGGACTTCTAAGATCAACAGGATTTTGCAGACACAAGAATCGCGCCGGTGGGTTGATTATTTTTATATTTATGAGTGGCTTTCGTGCCGACGACGCCGAGTGTGCAGCTACAGATGTTGCCATTCGGCCCGCCTGCGCCGCTGTCTGTGCACCGTGTCTCTAACAGAAAAGGACTTGTTCTCCCCACATTACGAGATGGAAAGTGAATCATCGAAGACCCCAGGGGACACTGAGGAGAATAACAAGGATTCCAGATCTATAGGATGATCAGTAGTGAAGAAAGCCAGCGGAGCTTTTGGCACCTCAACGCCAGCATCCAAGACGCTCAAGAGCCTACGCCCGGCCGTCACACCTTTGGAGATGCCTAGCAACACATTGTAAGGGGCAGGAAGATGCCACTGCTGACACGTGAAGAAACTAAGGTTATGTGAGGCCGAAAGGCGGTCTATATTTTAGCAAGGTTAGCGCTTCTGTCGTGGCAGTGGCCACATGGGGTGCGGATGGGCTTGATTCGATCGAGAGAAATGCAAACACGATGTGCCCTAATCAACTGCAAAATATTATGGTCGTCAGTACTTCGAGCCAAGAGAATTTTAAGTACTACGTTAACATTGAAGCTATTGCGGTGGCCGGACAGCACCACAAAGTCGGTGCATATGTGCCTGCTCCACATGCCACCTGCAAGGGAGTCATCCGTGGGATCCCGCTTAGTGGCGGTCCAGGAGCCATCAACCGAAAGATTGTTAATGTGATAAATCCACCGTCCCTTGGAGCAAGGAGAATCAAGGATACCAGCGGGATCATAGTGCTGTACAATAGGTACAGGGTTCCCTATATGCTTCCTATAGCGGCACCCTCATCAAGTGCACTTCATACAAGAAGCAAGTCGATGTTTGCTATACCTTCGGCAGACTCGGACACCACTCTGACGTCTGCTCGTCGCTTCAGTCTGCAAGGCTTGCAGACAGGTTATCCAGCAAAAAGAGGATCATGTTTGAGAAACGATACGTAGTTAGTGTGGCAGAAAACACCTCACTGCATCCAGAGAATGCAAATACCGATATCAGATACCCCATGTCGTCAGGCGCAGCCTCAGCCTGTGCCACTCGGGAGAGTTCCCCATCTTTCGATTTCAGTGGCTTCCTCGAGCTCAACGGCTGTCATCAACAGGGTCAGCTCGGACCATCGGTACTTGGAGGCCGATTCATATCATGAGGGAGATCCAGAACCAGATGCGGCTGCAGGAGTCATTCCACTTCCAGGGCGCGTCATGGGTCCCGTTAGAGATCTGGGGACCGTTCCATGTACAGGATATGGTCTGGATCCAAGGGCGGCACCAGACCATGTTCCAGCTCCCGGGCCCATTCAGAAAATCCAGTTTAAAGCCTGGCCAGGGAAAGACTGACGCACCCGGCACCGGACTCCTCGCCCAGGGCAGACTGCGAATGGCTGGGGTCCCTATCCGCGGCAGTCCACACTACTGAGGACCGGGGCAGGAGCAAGTCAAACCTAACCTGGGCCGACAGGGTTCGTAGCAATGACGGCGGGTAACCCATGTAATGCAACCCATTTCCAGAACATGCTAGGGACACGGAGGTATTACGATTGAGAAAGGAAAATGCAGTGCTTAAGGTTACGGTTAGCAAGATGGCCAATGAAATGGCGGAGTTTAAAAGAATGCAATGGGCAATGCACAGCAATACCGAACGCGAAACACCGGATACACTGATGCTGGCCCTTGTTGAAGATGGGCCCATGGCAGTAAGCTTAAGAACATGGAATCTCAGGTCGATGAGATTAAACAAACACTGGTTACAATTATGGGCTCTTCTTGGCCTAGACCTAGAGAAGGCCTTTGACGACATCAAGCACTAATTAATCCTGGATACAGTGGGGAAACTCGAGCTTTGGTCCAGGCTGTACGACTACATCAGGTCCCTCTTGCCTGGAAGAAAAGGGAGGCTGCGCAAGGGGTTCTTTGCCAAAGACGTACCATTCAGGCATCGAGGCGCATCCTAGGCATCTGTGATTTGATGGGGTTGTTCGATCTCCACATGATTGGGTTGTAGAAAACACTGGCTAGAGTAGACAACATCACGCGTATCAGCTACGCCGATGACATCACGATCTGGTACGTTGGTGGCAGCGAAGGTCGGGTCGCCAAGTCGGAGCTCCTGCCCGACAGAAAAGAACGGGGCGCCCGACCTAAGGGATGGGAACCCGTCGAAGAAAGCGATATACACATTTATACCAGTGATGGGGAGGAAATCCCGAGGTTAGACACCATTGGAATCCTCGGCATGCTTATTGAAGCAAAGAGTGGCAGTGACCTCGCTCTGCGGAAGATTGTTGCCAAGATTGACAAGGCTTTTCGACTCGTCAAAAGGATCTCCGGGAGACACAGGGGCCTTAAGGAGTACAATTCGTTAAGGCTCATCAACGCAGTTGTGCTCTGCCACTTTACCTGCACCGTTGTCATGCACAACTGGCTTACATCGCAGTGGGACAAGCTCAATGTTGTTATAAGAAAGGTAGTCGAGAAAGCACTGGGGCTTCCATTTCATTCCCGTACCCACACACATCAAGAAGCTGCTTGCGCTCGGTGTGCACAACTCTGCTGCCGAGATAGCGGAAGTGCAGCAACGCTCAGAGCTGGCTAAGTTGTCCATTACGATGGCTGGTCGGCGCATACTTGGTGAGCTGGGATTCAACCCACCGCAAATCGCGGGGACGAATCCTGGCTGCGGTGGCTGTATTTTTGACGGAGGGGAAAATGCTATAGGCCTGTGTGCTCAGATTTAGGTGTACGTTAAAAAAACCCAAGTGGTTGAAGTTTCAAGAATCTTCCACTACGTACGGCGTCTCTCATAATCATATGGTGGTTTTGAGACGTTAAACCCCACATATCAATCATCAATCAATGGGTTTCAATCCAATTGAACTGGAAACAAATAGCGTGCGTATACCAAAACATGTTAATCTAACGTCATTGTTGTCCCAATACCCCGCAACACTCACTGTGTACACGACGAGGGACGTCATCGGGCGAGGGCAACTGCTCTACTAAAGCAACTGGGAAAGGGGGGTGTAAATGCAAGTTTCATTGACACTGCAACATATCGAGACGGCAAAGTGCTCACAACGGCGGACATGGACCATTTAAAAAAATTAATTTCAGCGTAAAAACACCTCACATCACGCACACACACAAACAGGCATCAAACACGCACCAGATGGGCTTGACTACGAACTGCGCCAAGGTACGCACAACGAACCCGCATGTGGCTGAACTAATGGCCATCGCGCTCGATCTGCTAAACGGTCGATGCGAATAGGTGTACAGCAACATGAAAACCACAGTCAGAGCCTTTCAAGAGGGCCGCATATCAACACAGGCCGCCATTATCTTGAACAGCTTCACCAGCGATGGGATCGTCTCTCACACCATATTTTGGTTCCCCATGCATGTGGGCTCCGTAAACGGCGTAGCACTGAAACCGAACGAGTCGGCCCACACAGCAGCTCGCGCGCACTAACAAACTGCGCTGCTCTCGACCTAGGCGACAGCTCCAGTGCCGACAACGCAAGACATAAAGACACCCCTACCTACCACACACAACATTACTATTACTACATGGCGAGGCGGGCATTCTCGGTGACACATGCGAAACTCAATTGAGCACAGGTCGTCTCATTGCACTTACTTCAAACCCATGCGTACCCGTCGTTAGCATACTAATGCAATTTATCCCCACAATTTCTCCTACGCCGCTTGCGGGCAGACTGCAACATTGGAGTGTGGGTCCCTTGGACGGACTTATAGCACAGCCGATTGGGATGCGCTTCTGCGCAGCCTACAACTTCAGGACCAAATCCTGGCTGTCGAGTGCGCTCGCGACAGGGCTGTCGGGCCAGACCTGCCTGTCCCAACGTGGAATGCCCCGCCGCAGTGGTCTAGTGGCTAAGATACTCGGCTGCTGACCCGCAAGTCGCGGGATCGAATCCCGGCTGCGGCGGCTGCATTTCTGATGGAGGCGGAAATGTTGTAGGCCCGTGTGCTCAGATTTCGGTGCACGTTAAAGAACCCCAGGTGGTTGAAATTTCCGGAGCCCTCCACAACGGTGTCTTTTATAATCATATGGTGGTTTTGGGACGTTAAACCCCTGATATCAATCAATCAATTGTCCCCAAGTGGAAGTAGCCGGGTGGCGCGTGGAAATTTCAGCGCCTGCACTGGACCATAATAAAGTTGTTCTCACTCACTCTCATTCTATCATGTGGTCCATACTACATCAGTCAAACGGGGCGCTGTCTGATTGACCCCCTTATGGAACACGCAAATCTTGTGCGCGTATCAGTGGGCAGCCGCCTGGCAAGTCACTGTGCCAATTGTGGGTGCACCCCAAAGTTTGATGAATGTCAAGTAATGGCAAAATTTAAGGACAAGAGTGCACGTCAAATGCATGGAGCGTTTTTGATTCGCCAAGCATGAACTGAGTGTGTAGGACTCGCTCTCTGGATTTCGTGCCGACTGGTTGTGCCTCCGCGATCTCCGGCGACAGGGCAGCTCTGGCAGACTGGGCTCGCCCAATGCCATCTCCTCCCATCTCCTGACGCCGACAAGAGCTCTCGCCGAGTAGTGCCCTGTTCTCGGGCTCCTGCGACCGTGTTCATTTTTCCCATATTCTTCTTCCTTCTGGATGTTCCTGCCACTGTGCCACGCTCTCTCCTTCCCACTCTCTTAATCTCTGTACCTTTTCATCCTATTCTTTTAATCCCTCCTTACCCCGAGCCCTCGTGAGCTACTGTTGAGGTGTCCTCCCCCTGAGAAACAGTTACAGGGCTCATTTTTCTGTTCTTTTCAATTAAGAATAACCCCCCCCACGAGTGTGTAGATGCCCTGTCTGTTAATTTATTTAACCACGAATACAAGTATCTTTTAAGCTAAATTGTCGTTTCAAGATTTGAATAAGATGTTCCGGCGCATGCACCATCATTTTCCCCTTTTTTTCTGTGTGTCGTGTCTCCTCGCCCTCTTGACTGCATGTGTATATATATTACCGCCATCTGTGCGATAAAACAGTTGTAAGTTGTAATAATACACAGTACTAGGCTGGGGTGTCAGCCATCTTCTTTATTTCTAACCTCTTCTTCCTCCTCGTCTCCCTGCAACCCTGCCTCCAGTCCACGTACACTCCCCCTCTTTGAAGACTCATCCCTCCTGGGGTGATACTTGGAAACGTTTCCAATGGTCGCAAATTCCAGCACACCCTCATCGTTGGTGTAACCGACCCTTTTAAGAACGCCATGTTGCACTGCGATCTGCACCACGCGATAAGGTCCCATGTACACCTGCTTTGTGCCGGGAAGGCCTTTTCTGACAAGCACCAGATTGTTCAGTTGTATCTGAGGTATCCGCGTGTTGTGACGACGGTCAAAGTTCCTCTTCATACTTTCCCGGTATCGCTGGTAGGCTTCCGAAGGTTTTCGTTTTTCACACAATTGCAGGCGGTCTGCAATGCAAAGTTCTTGATCAGCAGGAAGCACTGGTAACTCTCCGAACGCTGCAAAATATGGACTACAGCCGATGCTCGCAGTGTGCGACCGATTGTGATGAGCGACAGCTGCCTCCAAGCAGCACTTCCATCCTCCCTGAAAGCCTGGATACATTGAAATGAACTGCTTCAAATCCCGAATGATTCTTTCAGCCACGCCATTTCCTGCAGATTGGTACGGAGCGCAGCGTCGCAATACAACTCCTCGTTCCTTCGCCCAATCTTGCAAACGTTGACTGAGAAACGCTGGCCCATTGTCTGATATTACTATTTTTGTATTCTTGAACATCTGTCGACTCAAAAGAGCGATCACATTGTTTGCGTCTTCCCTACCCGGCCGTGCAGCCACTATTCTTGTGCACTGGTCTACTGCCACTAGGAAAGACTGCGTTCTTCTTACTCCTGCAGCCTTCTTTTTGAGCTCTGCGAAATCCAGATGAATGACTTCAAATGGTACGTCGGAATGTTGAGGCAAAACCATCTCGTCTGTTCTCTGAAGGTACTTGGCTTTGTGTACTTGACATTGATGACAAGACTGAGCATACCGTTGAACGTCCTCTTTCATGTGTTTCCACTGGAAACGCTGACGAATCTTGTAATATGTCCTCCAAAAGCCATCATGTCCACCTGAGTGCGGGGAGTCGTGATAGAGCTCCAAAATTCGAGGCACCATTGTTTCTGGGACTGTGAACTTTCCGTTATGGAACTTAAGTTCTTCAGTTCCCTCCCGCAACAATGTTGCATTGACAAAGGATATGGGTGTTGCAGTAGGTCTCCAGCTTGCAAGCGGGCGTCGTTCCTCAGCTGGTGTGGCCCCGGTATTCCTTGCAGCAGGTATCATGGGTTGACGCTGGGTTCCTAGGTCCTGGAGGTAGAGGTTTCGCATTCCCTGCAGAAGTTCTTCGACCGTCTTGGGTCCTCGCATTTGTATTTGCTTCTGGAGGTCCGGACTTAAACCATGAATGATAAGCGGAACCACAGACGTCTCAGGCAAAGATGAGTCCGCCAGCTGTAGCAAGCGCCTTTTCTCATAAAAATAGCTGAGTGCAGATCCAGACCTGTATTTGAACGTGATTGCTTTGTCCCATAGCAACACCTTGTTCTCGCTGAAGGAGCTCAGAAAGCTTGCTTTCCACTCTGTCCATGGTTTGTTGCTATGAGCGTTGAGACGCCATTCGTACCAACTCTTTGCTATGCCCGATAGGAATAGTCGCATGTTTTTCACTTTATCTTCGTCGCTGTGCCAGTAGTTTTCATTGCATGCATACTCGTAAAACGTGAGCCAGGACTCGGGGCTACTAGACTCTCCGTCAAACATGTCTGGCTTCACTTGTTCGCGTTTAGGTCTGCTTAATCTTTCCGTCGCGTTTACAAGCAAGCGCAACAAATCATTTTGCTGCCTATTCTGTTCTTGGTGCAGTTCAAGAAACTTGTTGATAAGCTCGACGGAACTGTCGGGCGAAGCAGCGGTAGCAGGCTTCGCGTCGTTTCTAACTGGAGTCAGCACGAAATTCTCATAATCCTGAAGTTTCATGTTGATCCTCACCGTTCTTTTAGCAAGTAAATGGTCTGGAGGGAGCTTCATTTTAGTGCTTATATAGGAAACAAATGCGTCAGTGCTTACTGCTTCCGGAAGAGCTAGTTCCTCTTCATCTTGAGGCGTTGCGGTCAAGATCCGGATGCCACCGCGTTGATTTGCCCCAATGCTGAAGTCTACCCACATCTTGAATGTCCGCACAGAAAGTATACGCGGCTGCGCCAATTTGTAATAATACACAGTACTAGGCTGGGGTGTCAGCCATCTTCTTTATTTCTAACCTCTTCTTCCTCCTCGTCTCCCTGCAACCCTGCCTCCAGTCCACGTACATAAGTGTGCTCTCTGTCTTATCTGTCTTCTTTCTGAAATGCTCCCTGTGCGCTAAGAAAGTATATTTCTTTCAAAAATACAGACGAACAAGCGCTGCCTTCGCGTCAACAGTTGTCTTCGTTTGTCCCTTCTCCATCTCCGAGTGCGTTGTAAACTATTATGAATCTTCACCAACTAGCCCCGGTCAAAAACGTTACATGCTCTCTGTTTTTGTCTAACCATCATGACTAGGATCTGGCAATATCTCTAGTGACGTTCACCTATAATTCATCTCGCCATAAGACCGCCGGTTATTCTCCTTTTTGTATGCTCTATGGCCATGATCCTACCTTACCACTAGGCACTCTACTGCCGACTAGCTCCGTCGAGCGAATATGCACGTAATGCTATAGCTCGTGCCGACCACGCACGTCAGATTGTCCAGTCTAGGCTGCTGGCTTCGCAAGCAACCCAGAAGGCTTTCTATGACAGCAGGCATGCCGACGTTTGCTTCCCATCTGGTTTCCTAGTTCTCCTGTGGTGCCCAGTTCTTGTGTTGGATTGTTGGAGAAGTTATCTCGTTACAAGGGACGTGACCGTATCGTATGACTGGTAACAAACATTACCTATGAAATTGTGCTGGTCTCCGAGAATAACCCGTCCGCAAACACCCCCAGTGACTTAGTCCATGTCAGCAGTGGCGTTGCCAGGGGAGGGAATTCAACCCCCATCGAAATTTTGTGCGCTACCCCCCCCCCCAGCCACTTCCCCACCTTTTTTTCGTTGATTCGCGCTGACATGAGTTAGAAACTAAGCAGTGCTACTATTACAGCATCATTCCTGGGTGCTTTTACAGTGAATAATGTCTGCCACAAAAACATGTCGTGGTGTTTGTCAAGGATTTGACACTTTTACATTTTGGGCAGGAATCTCAGCCGCGAGCATTTTAAGTTGGCTCGGTGGTGGGAATAATGCTGCAGCGGTGGTAATTCTTGTACCTGCCAGAAGAGATCTCGCCAGAGTCGATTGCTACAATGATTTACACTAGGCCGAGGTTCGTTTCGATGGTAAAAGCCACAGTTCTTAGGTCTGATAGACTACGTTCAAGCCTATTACATACAGTGTGGCTTTTCAAACATGTGCTAAGATATACTCAAGCCAAAGACTAACATTTCTATTGAACCTTCGCACGTTCTACTAACATCTAAACACACGCGGTGCGTGAGACAGGATATTTGGCTCATCCACCAAACTTCGCTTGTATGTGAGTTTACAATATACTGATACATATCTTTACTATGCCCTAACGACTAAAGGCACTCCGAGGTGTTGTCTAGTGACGAATTTGCAACACAGCCAAACGTGCAGGCCAATCACAACTTTAGAAAGGCCTACTAAAATACTCATCATGTAACTTCAGCTGATAAAAAAGATGGTCATAAACCTAAAGAAGCATAATGAGAAATACAGTGTGGGCAGTTATAGTGAGCACAGCTTTTATTGTTCAGCAGTGTGGCAAACAGTGCAAGAATAAGAAACAGAGCTAAAAAAATATGCAATAAATTAAAATATATGTATTGATTCGCTTAATCTGTTTGTCCCTTTACACTGACATGACTAGGAGGGCACACCAAGCGGTTTCTGCAACTAGCGACAATGCACAAGAAAGACAGAATGAAGAAACATGGGTGGACATGTTATCATGTAAAATTAAGAACAATATACACAGTAACAATAATTTCTTATAGAAATGAAACAAACTGTGTGCAAGCAATGTTTCAAGCAGTAAACAGACACATGACATAGCAGAATACTGTTGAATTTTTTTAAAATTGACACGAAGTTCATCCTGCGCTTTACATATATTATATGCCACATATGTTACCCGAAATTTACGAGAACTGTTACATGCAAACTTGGGTTGTCGCATTGCCATTCACACCTTTCGTATCCTCAAACCACGTCTGCAAGTGAAAGGTGCCACCGAAAAGCAAGACAACGGGAGATAACGTAATCACCCTGACATGTTGTGAAAGTAATTTTCAGCAATATGTCTCAATCAGTTGAACTTGCGCCCGTACAGCTAGAACAAAATTAGCGCATAGTGATTTTGCCCAAAGGTGTTTTTTTTTTACCAGTGGTTATGGTGCTCCACTGTTGACCCGCGGGTCGCGAAATCGAATCCCTGTCGTATGTTTCATGTAAGCAAAAATGTTTGAGGCCCATGCACTTTGATATAGACGCACGTTAAAGACCCAAAGTGGTGGTGCGCCCCACTAAGGTGTGTCTCATAATCATATTGTGATTCTCGTAACGATCTCTCATAATCACCTTGTCGCCCACAGTCAGTGTCTATGATGCAGATGACTTTTTTTTCTGTTTAATTTCTTTTATTCTTGCGCTGATGACTCCATACGTTCAGTGACTGATTCGCCTTCGAGTGCTTCTAGAAAACGCCTTGTTTAGAGCAGCGGTTTTGTGGTCGTCACACTCGTTATGACTTCTGAAATTTTCGAGCGCATTCTTACAACGTGTGAACGGCGAGAAAACCAAGCTTGCACCAAGAATTTTGCGAGTCCCCTTGCTTGAACTTTCTTTTCCAAAAAGCACACGGCTTGCTCCCTCCTGGTATTTGGAATACACCACCAGCCAGGAAAACATTTCTTTCCAGTGAGGTAAGAACTTCAAATTATCGCCTGGTGTCCATGTTGTCTTTAGCAACGTCGTCTCGTCTCGTCGTCCTGCAACACCTGGCGTCTTGGCTCGTTGAACACGTAAATACCAATGTCGTTGTCAGGAATCGCGGTTTCCGTGCATGCATCATGCACCGATTGGTTTTCAGAAGTTCTTTTGAAACAGGAGTCGTATTCAGGCAGCCCAGAATTACAGCTGGGAACTGTTTATTCGGCTGCTGTAGCTTTTTCGCCAGTTGTCGAGTCTGCACTGGGAGCAGCGTCGCCTTTCGAGAAAGAATCATTAAGCGTTACCTTACGGTGTTTGGGCGTGGCCATCCAGTCTCGTAGAAGGGCGCTGATTGACACAGAACAGGAATTGCCCAGCAATACATACAGGCAGCGTGTTTCAAGGGGGTGACTTCACATTGCTGGGAAGCAACGTGCTCAGAAAAGTTCGGGCAGTGACACTGAATGCGAGGAACTTTAGCGACGATGCATGTCTGCTGGTAAAGTTCCGCCTTAAACACTAGCGCTCGTTTTCTCCCCTGGTGGAAAGATTCGCGGGTGTACATTTGCTCCGCTTCCATTCAGATGCCGGTAAGGTCGCGCTCGCTAAACGTTTCGCGTTTGTGATTGCGCCCCTACGGAAGGCTTGTAGTTTCTGTTGCATTGTGATCCCATACCACAAACGTGAATGAACGCGGAGGAGTTAATGCCAGCAGTCAAATTCCAGTGACTCGCATCACATTGCCCGAAACAGACAACCGACAGGCATGCATGGTGCATAGTACAGCGTAAGTAAATTCGTGTTTCATACGCTGGCAGTTCTCGTTGGAGTTCACATGTTCTGAGAAATTGGATCATGGTGCACTATGTTCTGAACAAGACCGGAGTTGATTCCTGCATCACTAGTCAACCGATCATTCGAGAGTTTGTGTGGAACGACGCCGCTCCTGTTCGCGCCTGCGTAAGTACTGCAAACATGAATGCACGTACTAGTTGGAACAGTGTATGCATGGGATGTCGATGCTGCGTGGTAAATATTCTGTAGAGTTCTGAACCTGTTGACCTAAAGGAAAATTATGGCTGCACGCTTGCATACAACGGAGGACGTACACCTTGCCACAACGCTATCGTTTCAAAGAGCGGAGTGACGACAGCTGCAAAAAAAAAAAAAAAACGTGAACACTATGCGTTTTTGCGCGTGTTTAAGTTTTCTAGCGCATATACGCAGCGAACAGGCTATTTCTATGTGAGTAGGTATAATCTCGTTCTACGTGCATTTTCGATCAAGCCAAGTGAACATTTCTTGAGAATGATTACCTTGCCCGCGCAGATTGCACGATAAAACCTCTGATTGGAGTGCCTCATTGCTATCAAAAGTCAGTGCAACTGCAGTGTCAACCAAGGTTGTGAAAAAGTCCGCCCCAGAAATAACGCGTGGGAAATCGCGTTGCCAACATGCAGCATCACATACAAAAAAAAGTTACTTATTGCGTATCGCAAGATGTACACACACTGTTCAAACCACCGCCGATGGTCATTTCACAGAGGAAAGCTAATGCCTGTGCCCTCGCTACTGCACGTCAGTAAGTTGAAACCATACCGCTCTCCTTCTGAAGATCACGTATAAAGTGCACCGACATGACGCTTTTACAGCCGGGGTTAATGCTACGCAGCTATCGCATTGCGGGTGAGACATACAGATGACGACAAAGAGGCCAGCTGTGCGTGCTATGCTCCGTATTAATCAGTGTACACTTGCAAATAGTCACGTCTTGTCTCACATTATGTAACAATTTATTATTATTATTATTAAGTGTATGAAGGTCCCAATGTGGGCTTGGTGAATAATTTGAACAGCTTTGATGTTGCGCGAAAAGACACTCGGATACGAGTATGCACAAAAGAACACCACAATGCTTTATTAGCAACAACAAACAATTTTCAGAACTCAGGCCACTGATTACTATAATCGCCAGAATAATAGTCGAACTTGTGGAATCACCTCGAACATGTGGTAAACGCAATCAACTTGTGTGAAGTCACGACAAGGGTGATATCATAAATCGTAATCAAATTACGAATAAATCGTAAGTGTTGTTTCTGAGGAAGAAGGTAAACTGTAATAAAATTCAACAAAGTTTCAGCAATCAGATGTATAATCTCTTCTTTATGTTCGACCTACAATGACTGTATTATGAAACAAAGGTCGGCAACCACACGCGTGAACGTGGAGTGCGAGAAACCCTTCGGGCACAAATTTATTTGAACTTGCCATTATGCTCTCTCAATCGGTTATTCATACACCTACTGGTTTGGAGTACGTATATTCAGAAGTAGAGCTCAAGCAGCTACTAAGGGATATTTCTATTCAGCATACATGTATACGTGAAGGCTATAAACTGGTAAAGCGGATGCGTGTCAGCCTCAAATGGAGGTTAAATAGCGCGGTTAGGTGTTCTGTGGCGCGGTCAGAGAGATGCACCGAATGTTTGCACGCCGTCTTGACTGTGAGGAGATCATCCGCAACGAAGAGAGGGGGACCATATTTGCCTTTCCTTTCAGCCTCCTAAATTCGGAGTGAGCCCCGGAGAGGCGACGGAGCGCGTGGCCTGAGAATTCCGCCGCGATTTCACGCATGGGAGAAGACGCCGAGCACGGCGATGAAGATGCTCCGGAAGAAGCAGAGCGGGCGGGTGCTCTCGGTGACCCGTTTCTCGCTCTACTTCCTCGTCGCGGTCGTCGGCTGAGGCCCTGCCATCTGGGTCAGGAGCGGGGCTCCACCGGCCGTGTTGGGCTGCGCCGTTTGTGCCACTAGTATGACCGTCACCGCCGCGTGTCTGCCGCTTCTGCTGGCGCTAGCCGCCGCTACAACGCAGCCGCCGCCGTCGCCGCTCCAGCTGCCCGATGTCAAGTTCAGCTGCCAAGGTCGAGACACCGGTTATTATGCGGACGTCGAGCTTCGCTGCAGCGTCTTCCACTACTGCGGCGCACAGGGTAACCGCTACTCGTTCGTTTGCCCGCCGAAGTCGACCTTCAACCAGCGGCTCCTCATGTGTGACTACGAGGCCCGTGCGCTGGAAGTGTGCCCCCACTCGGAGAGTCTTTACAACGTTAACACAACCATGCCGCCGCGACTGCGCAAGCCTGTCACCAGGCCGCCCACAACGACGACTACGCCGCCGCCAAGCAGCACGCCGTCGACCTCTACCGTGGCCGTATTCGGCAGGCCGCGCATCACCACAACGACCGCTGCTCCGCCGGCCGAGGAGGAGGAAGAGTGGCTGGATGACGAAGGCAACGGTACGCAATGGTTCGGCAACGAGACAACGCGTTGGTCTCAGCCCATACAACCAGACCTGGAAGAAGAAGGCGGAGGTGGCTGGCAACCCACGGAACCGCTGTTCGATCGGGAAGCGATTTTTCATAACCTGCGCACCCACGAGAGCGCGGTCACCTACGAAGAACCTCGTGGCGACGATTCCGGAGCTAATTCGTTTGTGGTGTACGACCCTAACGAGCTAGGACGCCCGTTCTATTACCAGCCGGACCCAGCCAACTACGAGCCGCCGAGGCCCCCTTGGCAACCGATGGCGCAAGTGCTTCTGGGGCGGCCGGCAGGTAACTACTACAAGACCCCCTCGGGATACTTCGAGTTCCGCCACAGGTCGTCGCGCAGAAGGGCTCGCTCGACGCGTATGAAACGTCAGCTACTGTTGTCTCGGCTCTTCAAGCGGCAGCCGCTGCGCCTTCCGCCTCCCAGGGAAGAAGACAATGGCTGGCTGCCCAGTATTCACTTTCCGCTCAGGGGATTCTTTCCGCCCGACGCGCCACCTTCGTGGCATTCTCTACAAATGCCACCAGCCAAAAGTCCAGCACCCTTCCAGGCTGAAGACAGGCCCCACGGGTACGTGTTTGGCCGACCCGTGCCACGTCCAGATCATTTCGTACCGCAGCGGGCACCGTTGCCTCCGTTCTCCCCTGAACTGCGACCGTGGTCTCAGCTGGGCGTTTCGTATCTGTCGGAGTCAATGTTCGTACCACCACATGTGATACCACGTCCGAGACCGCCACCTCGGCAGGCGGCGCCACCTGTGATGATGGCACCGTCCCGACAGACGGCGCCACCTGTAATAGTGCCGTCCAGACAGACTGCGTCACCAGTAATGACGGCACACCGGCATACGGTCGCATCTCCATCTTTGCCGCCACGACAGACGGGGCTGCCGCCGCTGGTGCCGCTCAAACAAGCTGCCGCACCGCAACCCATGAAGCGGCCACCACCTAGGAAAAAGAGCAGTCGTAGACGCCGGCCCACGACGCGCACCACAACCAGGTCGCCGCCACTCGTTAAGGACAATCGCACGTACAGTTGGTTCGGTGGGTGGACCACCAATGCGCCTCCTATGTCCGTGCCAGTGAAGCCTACGTTGGCCAATCCCACAAGACCTACGCAGCTGTGGTCCTTGTCGAACAAGTCGTCTAACTCGTCCTCTAAATTGACTACTACAGCGACACTGAAGCTCAGTGCAACAACGCCCTTCAGCTGGGAGCGGTTGCGCACGACGACGTCCACCTCAACGCCTCAACCCGCTACCGTAGTGCGCGTCTTTAGCAACAAGATCGGTTCCTCAGTCATGGCGACGGCAGGTACACCGCGTACGACGACATCAACGCCGCCATCAACCACAGCCGCAGACGTCAAAGAAAACGTTATTGGCAACGGCCGAGACCGGGGTTTTCCCTTCGAGTTTTTCACGGATGTTAACAAACTGGTGTCGCGAACCACGCCGCAACCGCAGCCCGTGTACAAGCCACCAGCCAGTCGAGAACCTGTCACAGAAGTCGTAACAGCCATCTCCTTCAGTGAGTCCGCCCTGGCGGCGTGACATGTGGGCACGAGAGGAGTGATCCGCGTAGTGTGTGTGGTCCGTAGGCACAAGAAGTGCTCTAAGCAAATCGGCGGCATAAACACGACCACTGGGATAGCTAGTTAAGTGAGGTCGCTAGTTGCGTGCTAGAAAGCGAATTATTCGCTCCACTGCGTCGCTGGCCGAAAGTGCTAGTGCCGTAGCGCCGCATTCTCGACGTGGCGTTCATGTCGTGAGGATCAGCGCCTGATAAATAGACTGGACTACAACTTGAAGTATTCCACAACACCACGGGACCAGTGGGCATTCGCATCAGTGTCAAACAGTTTCAGGGACACTTAGGATGGCAAACTTTAAAACACATCGACCAATAAGAGAGGGCAACATACTTTCATTAATACCACATGCAACGGACGAAAGTGAATGCGCATCGCTTAGCGGTTCTAGTGCCGGCCAAGTGTATATTGGAATCTAACTCTGATTGACGCTTTCAACATTATAACCGCCCTGAACAGCCGAGGCTGGTACTTGCTAGTTTTGTCATCGTACCTTGTTTTACATCACTTTACATGTTTTCTGTGTTAACTTGTTCGTCTACATTATGCTCGTGCATTTCCTCCACTTCCATCGGTTATTGTCTATGTTACCATCAGCTCAAAATGTGTACGCCGTCGCACTTGACCATACTAACTGTAGTCGTGATAGATTTCTCTTCTGTGAAGTGAGAGAAAGAAAAAAAAGGGAGGGGCGCACACGAAAAAAGACATACACGGAGTTCGACTCAATGTGATGTTGCACATGTACAAGTATAGGAGTTTGGGATGTTCATAACACCGAGGCTCAAGATTCAGAGAAACAATCTTTCCTATGCATTCCGTGCGAATTAGGTTAGGTTATGCTACTCGGATGTGCCTTTTTAAATGAGCCCTAAAACATTTCTATCTTTAAACGCCAACACTTTTGTTCAATAGATATATCCTGCCTATATAGAACAATTAAGGATATCACTGCTGATGCATACAAACATAGGGTACAGAAAGCTTGCGTTAGCTAGTTTCTGATATGAGTAGAGTCATCGTGAAATAACAGGAGACACTAAAAACATAGTTATATGCATTTCTTTTAATCAGCGCTCCACTTACCAATGTAGTGGACAATGTGTTCGACGTTCGCGAAAAAAGACGGATAAGCTCAGACACCATGTCCGGGTCACCAGCTCGTTAAAGGGGAAAGCTCAAAACAAACATTTATTAGCCGCGTGACTCCATGATGCCTGAGCTTCTCTGTCGCTTTGTCTTTTTCGCAGAGACGTCAAGCACGCTGTCCATGCACTACACAAGCGACGGGAAATGTGCACAGATGGAAATAATATCAAACCTGGTCGCATATCGCCATGTGCAGTGTTAACTGATACCGGGCAGAAGACACGTAGTTCTGAGAGGAATGCATGTAAAAAAATCATGGCAGGAAATTGCTAGGCTAGACTACAAATTGCATCGCTTTGGCGGAATAGACTGTTGTGCTATTCGGCTATTCATGAACACTAAAAGATCAAAGTGTTAAAAAAAGAAGACTGAAAAAAAAAGAAGCAGATGGTGGACTTGCGCCACTCCGTTGTCTGCTCCCGTTTTCGTGATTTTTTTAGCGCTATACAATTTTTTAGGATTCATGCGTCAATTTAGTTCTGTCCGTTTGCCTGAGTTTGGCTATCGTTGAAGTGCAAGCGTGCACAGAGCAGTGGTTCATAGAGATAACGGGTGTTAAGGACATCATAGTCTGGCAGAAAGTAACATTCGTAATTAATCGATGTCAAAATGAAAATGAAGCAGTGACGTGCAGCTCACAGCAGCCTTCCTTTGGTCCATGGCTTCACGGAGCTCATGGTGGGAAGTGAAGCCGTTATTGGAATGTAACATATCAGGAATCATCCGCCGCCGTTTGAAGTTTGAATGTTCGAGATCATGGCCCCCGAGACGGCGGGCGCGCGACGGGTTTTTCTCCAGCCGTTCCAATCGCACGGAGAGCGTTTCCAGAGGTGGGCGTGACCCTCTTTTTTTTTTTTTCCGCACCGCGGTGCTCCTTCATATGGTCGAATTAAAGCCCCTTGATCAAGGCGCTTTAGGTCGAATAAAAAAGGCTGCCGCGCTGTTGGCGAAGCGCGCATGTGGCGAGAAGAAACATGGTTTTGCGCTTCATATAACTTCGTGCTCATTTGGGTATGTCGGGCTAAGGTGTACGAGAGGCGAAAGAGGGGGGGGGGGGGGCACGAGTTCCGAGCATGCGCAGTGGGGTTGCCGCCGCCGAGGCCGTATTTGCGGGTAGGTGTGACATTAAAATACTGTGCATTAAAAAAAAGTTACAGCCTTGATGCAAAGGCGAAGCAATGAACGCTATAGCAACAAATTTGAAAGGTCACGCGCAGAATGGAAAGCAGATCGAAACGTGCGCCGCGTTTCTCGCGCACAAATCACGCACGAAACGTGCTCACAGGTACGGATGCACACGAATAAGTGTCTCATTTGTTACTTCGGCGAGTCTGAAAAGCGCGCGCTTTTCACGAACGGAGACTGCAATGATTGCAGTGACCTTTGCGCGCCCGGTAACTTTTGCAGAATCTCCACGTAAAGCCCGAGGCCAGCCAAGGCGTACGATTCTCCCCTCCTCGCCACCGCGAGATAGGAGCGCGCGTAGGATATTAAAGCGTGTGCCGCTGCGCGATGTGGCGACGTGCGCTCATTGCGCCATCTTTTTGGTAATGCCGAAAACAGTAGTGGTAAGTGGTAGATATGAATAGTTTGCCCTTTGAACGGTGAAAAATGTTCTTCGGGGTGGCCTCAGTTCCACGTTTGATTCCGCGCGTGGAAGTGCTTTTTTTTCTGGATTTTTTTCTTGCGTTTTCACATATATAGATACGTATATACATATACGGTGCATGACATCGACGCCGGCGGCAAAATCCAGCCGAGAGTGTCCATATAATTACTATCGCAATAAAATACTTTCCTTCAGTTCAGCCACAAGATTCTAGCAGTGATTCTTGCTGGTACGCGAAAGAAAAAAAACCATGCGCACACTGGAATCCCGTGTTGTCGGCCGCGGTCTCCGCCGCTGCCGGAATCCACGCCCTTTCGTGGTAGCCGGGTGCGCGAGGCGATACTCGTTCATTTTGCTGGGGAGCGCGGCGATTGGGGCGGCCAGAGAGGTACACACCGCGCGCCAGCCATCTTGAGGTGTAAAGGGCCGGGAGTTTGATGGCATCCCACCGCTGCCAAATTGTTAAGGGCTCGAGGTCGATGGCAGGTACGGTGGGTTGTCTTTATGCCTAGTTCACACTGAAACATCCGCTTTCTACAGCGACCGAAATTCCCCTGCCGCCGAAACACAGCGTCGTTCGCACTGGACGCGCCCCGCGCCGCCGAATATGCCATCTACTACGGGGCGAACGCGGGATGGATGCGCTGTCACCCGGTGTGTTGTAGCGGCTCGCAAACGCTACTACGCTATCCAGTGGCGTGCATACTTCGGACAATTCTCGTACGCAAGAAGCAAGAAACGACAGTACTGCTTACTTTGCTGGATTAGTGGGTTGTCTTGTAATGCACGAAGAGCAGAAAAACCACCGACGCCAGCGGCGTTGGTGGGTTTTGTTTGCTTTGCAAGACCGCAACAAGCTCGGGTCACGCCAACAGCAAGCTCGGTCACCTCTTTTACGAAATACGGAGCGAAGTAGGCACAGAGTAGGTTAAACTCCCGTTGGTTTCAACATTCAGTTACGTGCACTGCAGCACAACAAGTGAGTAGGGCTTGGCCGCCATTTTTCAAAATTTCTTGACTAGCGCTCCTATTGGTCCGCGGTGACCGATTCGGCGGCAGACGCCGCAAAAATCGGTCCGAGAGCGATCGGCGCCGAAAGAGCCCTTTCGGCGGATCTCGCCGCCGCCGAACCGGATTCGGGGCACTTTCGGCGGCCGGAATGCTCAGTGTGAACGCGGCCTTAGAGTAGCTGGCTCCCCGCCGTCGTCCGCACACCCGATCTTCGCCAGTGAGGGGACACGTTCGTAGAGAGGGAACGAAGGTTTATTTACATGATAGTTGAAAGATGGAACTGCACAGTGATTCAGCAGAGAATCGGCCATGTACAAAGATTCAGCATAGATTCAGCTTTAAGTACAACAGAGATTCAGCTGAGATTTCGCTGCTTCTGAGCTCTCTCCGGCGTCCTTGTCTACTTCCACATTTTTTTGCAAGAACCACCGTCGCGACAACCTCATTTGAGGTCTCTACCAGCCTGTCCACTGCTAGCTGTTTTGCTAGCATTCAACTGGCACACCACCTCGTCGCACTCGATTTGGCCTTCGGCGGCCTCTCTCGTTATAGCAGCTTCTTTCGCAGCTATCACATTTGGTTCACCAGTGAAACTGCTGCTGTCTTCACATGTGCTAGCCTTCTCTATAGAGAAGGCTAGCACATGTGAAGACAGCAGCAGCCGTATACGGCTGTAAAGGTCACTACACTCAATAGTTTGTCGCACTTCTTGTGCGCTACATTTGCGGATGGCTGAATCTTCCGCCGCATTGCTTCAACTTTACGTTCCAGTAGTTCAATCGCTTCTTCTTGTTCCAAGATTCTTTCCTTTTCTTCTCTTTCTTGTTCTTGTACCTTCTCAAAACATTTGACGCGGATTCAATTCACTCCTCACTGTTTTTTTTTTTTTGCGAAATCAGCCTCACGATCAGTGTTCTGCCTATACCCTCCTCGACTTCTAGGTTTTCAGAAATATACAAAAGTTCACTTTTCAGTAGTAACTTCCCCTCCATTATTGATGGTTTACTTTGGTCCTGCATCTCACACAAATGTAGGAGATCCCTCTAACTCAGTACTCAAAAATAGGCAATCTCCTTAACTCGCACACAGTCCGGCTTCTAATCAACTTCTACTTGCAAAATGAAGCCTGGAAAGTCAAAGCGAAGACCAAGTACTCACCGCAACACAGCACCATCACGCGAGGTCCATCTCACGGCTGCCAACCAGTTGTTATCTTCACCCTCTATTTTCGCTTCCGTCCGGGCGCCGATACCGGGGAGAAAGCCTTCTCGCAGACCGGCTCACGCACAATGGCGTCTGCTAAGATGAACTGCCGGGACAAACGTAACAGAGGCCATGTAGAGGTGTGCGCCGGGGTGGTTTCAACTGGCGGCGATTGTTAAGAGTCTTGTTCTTGTTGCACTTCACTTGTGGCTCGAACCGACTGTGGGGGATCGGCCGGCCAATAATTGAGTGGACTTATAAATTATTATTCTATTTTAGAGTAAAGGAACTTACACATTGAAAACGTTACGAATTTCTGAATGAATTTTTGATGATATATCATCTGTTTTTGTATTAGTAATAAATAATTACCTAGATCAAAATCAAGCTTTAAAAAAAGAAAAAAAAGGAGAAGGTATGCGTATGGCGACACAGAAGAATAATATTAGTTTGTTAGTCTTTTCGTTTCATTCAGATAATTCCGCACTGCCTCGCCAACTTTCGCACTGGCAAACCCAGAAATAGAGGCCCCCAAGGACAGAATCACGGGCGTGAATAAATTCATTCCAATATCACGTAGAGGATTTTCTAACTTGGATCTACGAGCTGTAGTAAATTGGCGCACGTCGGTGATGGCCTGAAAGTGGTTCAATGTGGCTTTCAGTTCTTTTTGGACAGCCTGGGGGTTCGTGAGCCTGATGAAACCTCCATTTGTAGGCACCAGTGCGACAGGAATGTTGCTGACCCCACTGCGAAAGAATAACGCTAACGGCAATTCATTAGGTGACAGTGACGCTGACCAGGTGGATCGTGCTTGGCCAGGAGAATGGGTTGACATCAGCACAACTGATTTGGATATATTCAAAAAAGCAAAGAAAATCAACTAACTAAAAAACAAAAAACCTCAGAACTAAGACCACTCAATACTTAGCCAACAACCCCTCAGTAGAACCTGCAGTGACAGCAAGAGCAAGGGGTTCAGCGAGAGTAGATGAGACGGGGGTGGACACGGTGTCAGCTGTACAGCAAGACGCCTGCTGTTACGAGTCGGTGGCGATGGCGGCGCGGGGCCGGCCACTTTTCGTTGGTGGTGGCATCGTCGTGAAAACCGAAATTACAAGTTCAAAAAGCTATTTTTTACTGTGTTTCCTTTGTTTAATTAGCTGAAATTCGGGTGTTTTAACAGTGAGAGAACAGCATAGGTATGTACTAGAAATAGGAAAAACTGGCAGAATTTTTGTATGTTTTCTTTTCAGCGCACGAATTGAAAATTTCAAACATGAGGGAGATGATGGGCACTTATCTCAAGTCATGTACAGTGTATTAATTTCTTGAGTTTCACATATACCGTGACCACAATAGGAACATGTGGCCTGCCGCAGTAGATTCCTGTGGAAGTTGCGACCACCCGGGATTACTTCATGTGCAGACATCGTTTACCATCCGTCAAAATTCTAGCACCGCGGTGTTCGAGTGCTTGAACACACGTTTATCACGCGTCAGCATCAGAGCATGGTGCCACCGCGGTCCGTCTGTTTTGAATGTATAGTTATTTCTTCCACAAATGTGCAGCACAGATTTGATTTTTTTTCTTGGTACTGGGCTTGCACGTATTTTACCAGATTCATTGTGGTAAGCTGTTGGCACATGTTCATAGGGTGGCACACCGGGTCCGTGCCTCCCCTCCTCCCCTACCCCTCGTCATTTTTTTTAATTCAAATGCATTTCTTAGGGTGCGTTCGCACTTGTCCTCGAAGGAAGAAAAAGTGGCGAAACTCTCCGGAAACGGTCTTGTTTCACCGCCCAAGCGGCCGCAAAACCACGCCACGTGGCCAGCGCGCAAGAATCGGTCCGAGACCGATTTTCCGATCGGTTACCGCTTCATGGCTTTGGCTGCGCTAAATCAAACCACGTGATATATACCAGCCGCAGCCGGCCGCATATTTTGCATGGCGGCAAAGGCTTCGGCCATGGATATAGTGAACTAGAAAATGATTCTTATTTTTCCAGTTCATTATAGCCATGGAGGAACGAAAAACACAGGGCGGAGCATCACGTCACGCACCAAGCCTTGGCAAGCCAACCCGTTTTGAAGCCATCAGTCGGGTCGGCCTACAGTGTACTAGAATAGAATAATTCTAGTACACTGTAGGTCGGCCCAACCAACGCCTCCTCTGGAAAGATGCCTGAGGAATGGCTCGCGCTCCCAGCGGAGTTGACCTGCTTTCAGTTTTGAGCAAACGCCGCGCAGTGGCGCTCGCGACCGACACTATTTTTGGTTTGGTTCGGACTGTCACGGTGGATGGACGTGTTTTTTGAGCGCTCCCGATCGACTGCGCAGATAAGTGTTTTTTATTGTATTGAGCTTGTCTTTATTATTATAAGGGAGCAGTTGAAATCTTCATAGCACTTATTTTATGGTACGGCTTTTTCGGGGGCCAGTCACTAGGTATTTATTAGTTAAAGCGTGTGTGTGTTTTAATTTTTTGTTTTTTTATTTTATTTTGCCACCCCGTGGGGGAGGTGCGCGTACATTGAACACTGAAATTTTTGTAGTAGAGCTTAGACTTTCTTTTTTTTTCGTAGGGCAGGGCTCGAGTTTAGTAATTATCGAGTGAGACAGGTCATAGAACAATCGGTGTCAGAAACATGGTTAAAAAGACTGTAAAGTGTTCAGGATGTGGAGTGGGTTTGAAAGTGGACCCAAGTGTAGAAGCGGATGAAGAAGAGGCTGATGCGAAGTGTAGGCAATGTGAGGTTGAGGAAAAAAAATGGAGAAAATGATGGTTGCCCAGAGTGAACTGCTGATGAGAATCGCCGAGCTCAAGACTGCGTTGGCGACAGAGCAAGAGAAAACGAGGGCAATGAGAGAAAGGCTGAAATCCGCCGAGGAAGCACTAGCCAAGGTGAACAGAGGAGTGGCCTACGGAGAGAACAGTAGGGAACCGGCAACCAGAACGGTGGAGAAGAAAGAGCAAGCAAGTTTGGAAAAAACAGGTTCAGCCGGTTCAATTGTCGCAAGGCCCAGCTTCAGCGAAGCAGTGGTGGGGCTGGGAGGGTACAAAGCAGCCGGCGTCACAGGTGCAAGTAACCCCCAGGTGCAGGACGCTCCAGCTGAAAAGTCACAGCATGTGATAATCGCCGAGGACTCGAATTTAAATCGATGCACAGAAGCCATCAAAGAGCGGGTAAGAGGTGACAAGAGGGTTGCAGTAGGGGCGTTCCCAGGACGCAAGCTGGAAGCAATCATGACGCAAGCGAGCGCAAAACTCAAAACTACAGCTGATAGATGAAACCTCGTGATGATTTCAGGCGGTTTAAACGATGTCTTAAATGAAGATACAGCAGGACTAGCAGCTACACTGGCGAAAGGCGTCGATGACATGCGCGCCACTTCTCCTCAAGTACAGGTAGTGATAAGCACGATACCGGAGGTACCGGTGCGTATAGCAACCTGCAAAGAGCGCTTATCAACGCAAACCAAGAGATATGGCGGATGAGTCGAGAGAAAGGCTTTGAGGTGGTGGAAATAAAGAGAGGTGCATAGGTGGGGTGGTTTTCAACGAGACAGAATTCACTTCGATGGGCGGCTAGGTCATGAGGTGGGTTGGTGACTTGCAGGTCGCGCAGTAGCTTTTTTGGGGGGGGCAAGCGGCCCCTTCGGGGTGCAGGATAGTAGTAACGAGGAAAACAACTAGGGAGACTGTTTGACAGGTGGTATGGACAGATACGATTCCAAAGTGGCACCAGTATCTAAGATAGGTAGAGTCCGGGGCAGAAATAGACGTAGCCACGAGCGCCGAGCCAATTCAGACATAGGTTATATTAATATGCAGGGTGGTAGGAACAGGCTGAAGTGGGAAGAGATAGAAGAACAACTAAGGGAAGAGAGGCCGATGGTATACGGTTTTGTAGAAACACATCTCAGGGACATGGAACAACCTCCGAACAATCCGACTACTAAATACGTGGAATGTTGTAATAGAACAGAAGGCAGCAGAAAGGGGGATGGTATTGGGGCATTCATTCATAAAAGTACAGACTGGCAAAGGGTCAAGCAGGAGTGCAAGGAACATTTATGGCTAAAAGGGAAAGTGGCAGGTTAAATGACACTCCTTGGTTTCGTGTACTTGTGGACGGGAGCAAAGGCCAGAGAGGAAAACCAGGCAATGGTAGAGTGTATATCAAAAAAAGACATTCAGGAATTAGGAAGAGAGCGCGAGATAATTATACTACGAGATATGAATACGCACATAGAAGATATAGATGGGTATACCGACCCGACAGGCACAATGATCATCGATATGTGTGAAAGGCTTGATTCATCATTACAACATATTTGCAAAGTAGAGAAGTTAAGGAAAAGCAAGTGGAGAAGTGACAATAACATGAGGTAGGAAGGCTGCATCGACGATTATGCACTGATGTCACATAGGATGTATGATAAGCTCAGGGGAATGCACATAGATGAAGGTGGCTCCAGAAGTCTGGGTAGTGATCACAAACGTATCAAGCTAAGTTTTGGAAGAGCAGTGAAAGTGGGAAGGAAACAAGATGAGCAACTACAGGAAAATTTTTATTCATAAAGGCAAATTGAAATAGCCACTAAACAAATTGAGAAAGTAATCACGGAGGATAGTAAGACAGTGTGGACATACACGAATCTAATTAGACTCGTTGAGCTAGAGCTTGCTAAGACGCGAACAAGTCCCCCGGAAAAGAAGACACAAACCCAAAAGTTGGTGGAATGAGGAAGTTAAGAGAGCCATAGCAAAACGTCAGGAAGCCTCTAGGGAACACAGACATGCTAAGCAGCGGGGTGAACCGACAGATGATGTTGAAAGAAAATGGGAAAACTTTCTAAGCTGTAGAAGGGCTGCATCCTTCTGATCAATGAAAAGATTAGAAGAAAGGGAGCTCAGTGGCTGGCAGAAGTACATAAAAAAGATAGAAAGGCAGCTGCGAAATTTTGGAACCATCTAAACTCCCTAAGAAATGAGACGAGCCTAGAGCAGAGTTTCGTAACTACAGCCCAAGGTGCTAGGCTAGAAGGGGACGAAGCTATTGAATATATAAGAACAAGGGTGACAGAAAATTTCAACAAAGAAGTACTTTATGCACCACAATAGACAAGGACGAATCAAGTGGTGCAATGGCTCCATTTTCACAACGAGAGTGGGAAAGGGCTGAGAAAAGGGTTCCTAGTAGTACATCAACAGGCCCAGATGGCATTCCAATTAGGCTGATAAAGACATTAGGTCCGAAGTCTAAGCAGGCTTTGAGAGAGGCAGTGAGCAAAATAATAATCGATGGTGAAGTTCCCGATGGATGGAAACTTAGCAGGATGAGCATGATCTATAAAGGAAAGGGGGACAAAGCTGACATAAACAACTACCGTCCTATAACAGTGACATCAGTGGTCTACAGGCTGGCGATGCAGATTATAAAGGAAAGACTGCAGGCATGGATGAAGATGAGGGGTGCTGGGGGAACTGCAGAATGGGTTTCGGAAACACAGGAGGTTGGAAGACAATCTGTTCTCACTGACGCAGTGCATCGAAATAGCAAAAAATGAACTCAGGCCCCTGTGGCTAGCATTTTTGAATATCAAGGGAGCGTACGATAGCGTGGTTCAAGAGGAATTGTGGGGAATACTGGACACACTAGGCGTGGAACATGTAGTCACTAATCTTTTAAAGGGTATCTATAAAGGTAACAAGGTGTTATAAAGTGGGAAAAACAGGTATCCAAGCCTGCAGAGGTAAAACGGGGGCTTAGGCAGGAGTGCCCCCTGTCACCCTTATTATTCATGATGTACCTACAAGGATTAGAGGCAAATTAGAGGGAAGTGGGCTGGGCTTCAACCTCTCTTTAGTCAAACAAGGAAAACTTATTGATCAGGCACTACCAGCATTAATGTACGCTGATTATAGTGCTAATGGCCAACAACAAGGATGATTTGCAGAGATTGATGGACATCTGCGGTAATGAGGGAGATAGGTTAGATTTTATATTCAGTAAGGAAAAATAAGCAGTCATGATTTTCAATGACAACGAAGGTAGTGAGCTTAGGATACAGGAGGTCACGCTAGAGATAACAGATAAATACAAATATCTGGGCGTATGGATAAGCAATGAGACCGAGTACCTGAGGGAACACGAAATATACGTGACGACCAAAGGTAACAGGAATGCAGCAGTGATGAAAAATAGGGCACTGTGGAATTACAGTAGGTATGATGTTGTGAGAGGAATATGGAAAGGGGTCATGGTTCCTGGGCTGACGTTCGGCAATGCGGTCTTGTGCATGAGATCAGAAGTTCAAGCAAGATTAGAAATTAAGCAACGTGGAATAGGTAGGCTTGCTTTAGGAGCTCACGGGAATACACCAAATCAGGGAGTACAAGGTGATATGGGATGGACATCATTTGAGGGCAGGGAAGCTAGCAGCAAGATAAATTTTAGAAGCGATTGAGAGAAATGAAGGGGAGCGTTGGGCTAGAAAGGTTTCAGCTACTTGTACATGAAGAATGTCGATACAAAATGGAGGAAGCGAACCAGGAAGTTGACTGGTAAATACTTCGAAAACAGCAGGTGGCCAAACGAAAAAGACTATCGGTTAAGAAGAAGTGAAGGAAACGGAGACTGACATGTGGAAAATTGGCATGACTAAGAAGTCCGCACTAGAGATCTATCGAACTCTTAAGCAGGAAATTGCCAAGGAAAGGATCTATGATAATACTCGGGGTAGTTCTCTACTGTTTGAGGCAAGGACGGGAGTACTGCGAACTAAGACATATCGGGCCAATACGAAGGGGTAGACACAGTATGCAGTGCGTGTGGAGAGGAAGAAGAAACTGCCGAACACTTGATAATGTTCTTTAAAGGGCTTCACCCTATAGTTCAGGATGATGGCGCAGAATTTTTCAAAGCACTGGGGTTTAGGGACAGGGAGGGCAAAATAGACTTTAAGCAAGTAGTCCTAACTAGAAGGAGGTTATCTTATTGGTGGCTAAAGTTAAGGCACGAGTGAAAATTAAACCTTTCACTGCAAAGTATCCGTCCAACTTTACTATTTAAAGAAAAAAAAAGATAATGTAGTGGTTAGTTCACTAAGTATTACGGCTAGGTGGCGCTAGCCGCACCCAATCTAAAGGTACAGCCACAACTGAATAGGTAGGTGTTCTGTGGTACAGCCACATTCATCCATCCATCCATCCATTGTAACGGGGGGTCAGGCAGGGAGGAAGAAAGTTTTTTCCTGCAAGATTAGAAATTAAGCAACGTGGAATAGGTAGGCTTGCTTCAGGAGCTCACGAGAATACACCAAATCCTTCCTCCGTGGGGTCAGGCAACCTCAGGTTTTCTCGGCGCGTGGCGTCTGTGGTGTGGCGTGTGTGCATTCGTGCGCGTGTGGGATGAGCTGTATGCGATCGCGAGCTGTACACGTTTGTGTTGTGTTGGACGTGTGTTGATTGCGGTGCCTTTGTGGTGGACACGAGCACTGCGATTGTGCTTATCGTTGCCCATGTGCTTGACGAACGCGGATGGTGTTTGCAGCGCTTGAACTTGCACTATAGTCCCTTGCACTAGATACCTTACTTGCATGCACTGTCACTGCCTGCTTCAGCGTTATTTTTGTGATTGCTAATATTTGATTTTTTTTGTGTGTATGAGGTGGCAGCGTTCGTTGTACAAATTCTACTGAGCGTGAAAGTATGTTTTTCACTGTGCTTGATCGGCAACTTGCTTTGACTGTTTTGCCGCTTGTTCATTGAATGTATTAATTAATAAGTGGCTTACTGCTGTTTTATCAGTCAGCGAGGCCGATTTTCTCTGTCGGTTAGTAGCTGTTACACTATGTAATTTGCACGATCGTGCACAAACGCAGAAGTGAGTCGTTCATAGTTGAGAAGCACGAATCAAATTGAAAGAGCCTGTATGGCACTACTCAAGCCCCATACAGCTGCACGATCGATAGTTGTACATAAACAAGTGTTCAACGCCTTGGTATGTAGTACGTGTGGTTTGCACCCCGTAGGTTTTCCTGCCCACGCGTGCCTCATTTTCCGGCGTGAAATGGCACTCTTGTAAGCAAATAACAAACTAGTATCAATCCTTTGAAGATTAAAAAAACAAATAGCCACCTGTTTCTTTTTTTCTGTAATTGGAAAGTTGGTGAACTTCTAGGGGGGAAAAAACTTCATCCACGTAGGAGAACCGCAAAAAAATGCACCGAAAAAGTGGTGACTTCTTTTAGTGTATAAAAATGTCGTACAATAACATAATTTACCGTTTGAGACTTACGTGTATCATTGAAGGAAGATGACTGTGGTGTATTTAGCAAAACAGACGAATGTTATACGCACAGATGTATGTTCAACAGTCACATATCTTTTATATAACCAGTTGTTTACATTTGCACAATGATGCCAGCAGCAACATGAGTGTTAGCACATCAGACGTCGTAAGCTGATATGTAGCGCTTGTGTTTCAAGATGGTAGCCCCGAACACTGCTACATAAATCTACCAAAGTGTATGGTGCTTAACTACAATTGGACTGTACTGGTCGTGACGGCTGCGTCATATGAGTGCATCTGTAATTTTTATAAAATTCTATATTTAGCATGCATTGACATTGTGCCTGAGTGGTGTCTATTTCCACAGCATTGTTGAGACCTGTGTGGCTATGTGGTAAAATACTTGATTGCCACGCAGAATGTTTGGTTTTCATTCCTGCTGGGGCGATATGTATTCATTACATTTATA
>WOVY01004775.1:0-95916 GCA_013436015.1 Rhipicephalus annulatus
ACATTAGAGTGGCAAGCCCACTCTCTCCTCACTCTGCGTCGACGTCAGCGTCGACACGCTCTCAAGCAAAACTTGTGCTACGGCTCGAAGACGCCGCAGTATATATCGTACAGCATGTACTGCTCAGGCTGTTGTGCTGGGGACGATGAGATATTGTCGGGTCTTTCGTCGTCGGCATCGCCCATTGTTCTCGCGTGGCAACCGTCCTTTTCGGTGTAAAAGGGGATACGCTTGTGTTGTGAAAAGAAACGCGCTGCACTATACCCGTAGCAAAACGGATCGTCGCATCGGCCGTTTCATCCTCCTAAATGATGGCCGGACGCGTCTGGTTCCGGCACGACCGCCTTTGAGTTTCCAATATCTATAGGCACTTTGCGTATAGCGGAAATGGGGCGAAAAATTCTTATGCTTAATGGGCATAGGGATAAATAGGCCAAAGGGGAATCAGGGGAAGCGAGTGTGACTGATATTAAGTCGTGATTACAGCGTGGAACGGTGCTATGGAGGTCATGTGAGCATAAGAACTGGACAGTAGGGAATGACATTTCTCGCACAAGAAACTTTCTTTCAGGAAAAAAATAAACCTGCTTAGTGTTTTACACAGGTACATAAGTTGAACCTTAAGGAATAGATGACAGATTGAAGTAGTTTTAGTGTCACTGAAAAAAATTGCGTGCTTTCTTCACTGCGGTCTGAAAGTGGACTCGGTGAATAGACTAACCACCGGACGATGAATTGATTGAAGGGATTTACTGTGTTATCATATTTTGTACGCGCATATCACACACTTCGCAGATTGTACTACAGTCGTGAAATAAGCTGATTCTTATGATACAAAGAAAGTAGCGGACATAGGAGATGAAGCCGGATTACGTAAGAACGTAAATCTCGAGCTCACTGCTTACATTCGAAACCCTCAAAACCACAACTGTAATTACCGAACTGAACAAATTTAAATGACCGGACTGAGATGAACGCATCTGAAACTATAAAAGAAAGAAAATGAAAGTATTACAGTCAACGAAGGAACAGTGTGGTGTCTATTGCACCTGACTCATTATCTGTATTTATCTTTTGTCATTTTTATTTATTCTAATTAGTGGTGTATTATTAATGGTTGTTACACACTTCGATTGAGGAATACTACACTAGACCTTCGCAGAACATTCAGAATGGTGACATAAGCTGAAGTAGCATCCTTCTTAGAGCCCGTTACAGACTGTGTGCCGAAGCTTACTCGCTGAAAGTACTGGGCATAAGAATAATGGCTCGGCGTGCGCGCTCTCATAGAAATACGGTCAAGTGTGCTTTCTCCCCTTAAAGGTATTTATTGCTGATCTCACGAGGTGGCTTGCGTAGGGCTCTTAAGGAAAACCAAACCAACGTTGGGAAGAACCAGCAGCCTGAACCTGTGGAAACTGTTGTTTATGAACGATTCCACACAAAAACCGTGCAACGTGTCGACGTGAAAGTTCCTCCCATAGAGCCTCCCTCTAGCTTTTTTTCCTTTGCACCCGTCATTATATTCCTTAGCCACCCGTAATTTTCGTTTCCGACTGCGACCGTGTAAAGGTTCGAGCTTGAATAATGGGAGGCCGAAGCTCTGGCGTGCGGGGCCAACGATTGTTTCTTACGATCTATACGCTTGCCCGTCGCAACAAGTCTTTATACTCTCCAAGTCGTTTCCCACGTCCTCGCCCTTAGGGATACATTTATTCTAGGCGCGTTGTGTGGCAAACTCGTGGGACACATTGCGGGAGCGCCCACAGTTGCTGCCTTTGCCGCTTCACGTGTCGCTTCTGATCAAGAAACAAAGGATGTTCTCGGTAACGCTAGAGAAAAACACTTAGTTCACACCGTCCTTAGACTGTGGCGAGACATCCACTCATGAACTCTTCTTTTGTCTACTTGTGGTCTCCCCCGAAATCCAAACACCTCTTTTCCGCTTCATCATCGTCATCAGCCTGACTACGTCCACTGCGGGACAAAGGCCTCTACCATGTTCCGCCAGTCAATTCGGTCCTGTGCTTGCTGCTGCCAACTTATACCCGCAAACTTCTTAATCTCATCTGCCCACCTAGCCTTTCTGCTGACCCGCTTTCCTTCTCTAGGAATCCAGTTAGTTGCCTTTAATGACCAGCGGTTATCCTGTCTACGTGCTATGTGCCCGGCCCATGTCCATTTCCTCTTCTCGATTTCAACTATGATATCGTTAACCCCGGTTTGTTCCCTAACCCACTTGTACAACTAGTCCTTCTCCCCTTAGACAGAAAACGCTGCGTTGGCATACGTGAAAAAAAGATGCGATTGAAGCGGGATGGGTGACAGGCAGATTAATCATAAGCATACCAGGGTTACACACTGCTGCCTCTTTGGCTTGCCACCAATGTTGCTGTCACAAAAAGTCGCTGAATTCAGTATAATGGTGCTCCATTGTTGCAGCAAGAGATGTCAAGGGTGCGCTTCCCTGGCGCTGCACTCGGAGACCACATTTTCCGGTGGATAAGCCGAATGTTCAATCTGTCGTCTACCGCTGATAAACAGCGTCAGCTAGTTTACCAGGACCTAAGACTGTTCAAGTCAAGGGCCCCGAACCAAGGGTTCTTTCTTTCTATTAAAACTGATTTATGAGTGTTGATTTTTCCTGCAGTCAGTCGGTTAATATATCCATACTAGAGTAGAAGTTGAGTAATACTCAATGGCAATAATCTAGAGCTCATATTAACCCTGAACTCCGTACAATATACGAATTACCGTATTGCGGGATCCATCATTGGCAAACAACAGCACATGAATTACTAGTGGGTGCAACTACACTATATAAGTTAGCTTCCTTCCCCGGCGCCCACCCTTTAATGCTCAGTGATGTGCTCTGTGAGCTAGTATATAAGCCACTTAGACTAAAGATAACTATCGGAGGCAAAGTGAATCCCGTGAGTAAAACGCTATCACTTCTGCGTGCACAGATATGCAAAAGCCTCGCATGCTTTCTGAAAGCGACTGGGGCGTGTCCCTTCCGCGACTCTAGTGGTTCTGCGCAGTTGGTCGTCCCAGTGAACTTCAGTATCTCATGCGTCTAATTGGTAGTTGTACATCCACCAGCTGATTAAGCGTTCACTGCGCGTATTTTATCTATTTCAATCGCTGCCCGCAGGAGAGCGATGATCCTCGGATAAAACGTAAATTCACACAAAAAACACCAAACGAAATAGGCAGTGTTCGGTAGAAATACACTTCGTCGTCGTCCTATATCAGGCCCCACCGTACGCAATCCGGACTTGGCATCACCTTCGACGTCAACCTCAAGGAAGCGCAACAGCCGGGAGGACGACAGCACCAGTGACAGCACTGAACTGTACACGGCGAGTTGTGAAGATAGCGACGAAGATTTCATCCCTGCAGTGAAGCGTAAAGCTAAAAGAAGAATGGTCGGCGCGTCTTCGCCAGCTAGCGTCTCTACCGTGAAGGCGGCGTGCAGTTCTGAACGCCATACCATACTTTTTGTTCCTGTCGACTCTTCGATCAACCTGAAGAACATGAACAGGCAAGTGATATCAGCGCGTCTCGAAGCTATCGTGCCTAATGATATAAAGGATATTAGACTCAACCCACGGAATAATATCCTGGCCATAGACGTTGAGCACCCGGCTGCGCTACATACCCTGCGAACTGTCACTGAGCTTCGAGGCATCTATCTCAGAACTTACATTCCGCAGGATAGGGACACGGCGACAGGCGTCATTTATGCCGTTGATGTTTCCATACCGAACGCAGACCTTCCTGTTCTGATAAAGCCAGCTACTGGGGCAACGGACATATTGCAAGTATGCCGGCTTGGCAAATCCCGTTGCATCAAGGTGACCTTCAAAGGTGATTGCATCCCATCACATGTAAAGGTTGGTCATTTTCGTCACGTTGTCCGACCATACATCCCAAGACCACTACAGTGGCACAACTGTCTAAAACTGGGTCATGTTAGTGCTGTGTGCAACAACAAGCAAGCATGCCCACGATGTGCCGGACCCCACAAAGCAGAGGCTTGCCAAGCAACTCTCCTAAAATGCAGCAACTGCAACGGCAACCATGAGACCTCGTCCAAAGACTGCCCAGTACTGAAGAAAGAGAGGAGCATTCTGAGACAAATGGTTAAAGACGGATCCTCACGAAAGGAAGCGGTAACGGTTGTTCAACGACGGCGTTCCCGTCGACGGCGGTGCTCGAAGAAAAGAAAAAGCAGTCCTGTGCCGAAGGTGCCTTCACTAACGCCGCCACCGCCACCACCACCGCCGCCACGACCACAGAGACCTCCCCCGCCCCCACCACCAGGTGGGGTACGTCCAGAGGTACCGGAAGACACTGTGGCGCTACAGAGAACATCCGGCTCTGACTGGCCCACTTTACCGCGGGTACACGTGTCTACGGAACCGCAATATCGACAGTCAACAACAAATATGCCCCCAGCAGGCAGTCTGTCCGCCCAAGAGGTACAAGTCTTTTCTGTACTGAGGTCGTTCATGACTGTTATTCGCACTCTATTGGATAGTCTACAGATCCCTGCCGCTAAATGCGTGCTGCAAATCTTGGACACACTAGAACCAGTTCTTGCCGGACTTCAGTAACAAGATGGCGCACCATAGACCGCATCAGCCTTTCCGAGAAAAAGTCAAGCGTGCTTCCATAATTCAGTGGAATGCAAGAGGCCTACAGTCAAGAATGCCTGAGTTCCGACAATTCATTTTCGAAAATAAGTTTCCCATCATCATCATTTGTGAACCGCATTTTTCAAAAATACCTCGTCTGTCGGGCTATGAATCGTTCGTTTCTTCAACGTGCATTGAGCGAAGTCAAGTTGCTGTGTACATCCGTAAAGAACTCACTTACGTTCTCCAAAGAGTAGATTCTCACAATGGAAATCACTACGTGTGTCTATATGTTAAAAAGAAGAAATTGTCGTTTACACTGATAGGCGCATATATAGCGCCGTCAGGTCGACTAGATCAACAAATCTTGAATGGTATATTTGCAACGACTCCAGCGCCTTGGATATTGATGGGTGACTTCAACGCCCATCATCCATTGTGGGGAAGCATCAGGACAAATCGCAAAGGCACGGACCTAGTTGATCTCGCATCAGAGCACGGGCTTCAGGTGCTGAACGACGGCAGCCCTACTTATCTCCGAGGAGTAACTTACAGCCGTTGCCTGGACTTGACATTAGTGTCGCATAGCATTGTCACGAAAGTCCAATGGTTCACAGATATTGAAACACGTGGCAGCGACCATATCCCCACGTACGTGACAGTCAGAGGTTTGGACGATTCTCCTTCCCCTGGACATTCAAGACTTATTGACTGGGAAGAGTTTCAGACATCAGTGGAGAGCAAGTGCATGCACGGACCACCGGAATCCATTGAAGAAGTGATTAGTTGTGCAATGGAGACTTCCACGAAGATATGTTCGAAAGAATCGAGACGCACGGCACTTGACCAAGAGTTGGAACAACTTAGAGCGGTCCGCCGACGTGCCGAAAGACGATACAGACGCACGAAATCTATCTCTGACCTCAGAGAATCCAGACGCATTCAGAAAAAAATCCAGCGTCGAATGCACAAACTTCATGAACAACGGTGGAAGAATTTTGTGACTCGCTAGACCCTCGAAAGCCCTTGTCTCCCGTATGGAGGACTCTTCGAGGTATTCACTCGCATCCGCAACAGCGTCACCCCTTCGCCGCTCTGGCGCTACATCAACGTCGCTCACAGCTTGATGTTTATGGGGAATTTTGTGCAATGATCGCCGGTGAAATCTCTATACCGATCGATCTAATGCCACAGGATGTTCCAGTCGCACGAGATCAGCAAATGGAGGTTGCGTTCACCATGGAAGAACTTCATGCGGCATTGAACACATGCAGACGCTCATCGTCCCCAGGTCCGGATGGAGTGACCTATACTGCCCTACGTCACCTAGGCCCGAAGGCACAGCGCTGTCTCCTGGACATTTTCAATAAGTCTTGGCATGATGGAATGGTGCCTGATGAGTGGAAGTGTAGTCGCCTGGTGCCTTTGCTGAAGCCCGGAAAGTCTCCATTCGATTTGGCATCATACCGGCCTATAGCACTAGCAAGCAGCGCTGGCAAGGTCATGGAGAGGATGCTGCTTACACGCATGGAATGGTACCTGGAACATTATAACATCTATCCTGATGCTATGGCTGGTTTTTGACGAGGTCGGTCCTCAGTTGATAGCGTTATTGACTTAGTGACCTCTGTTCAGCATCAGAAAGCTCAGAAGCGGCTGTCGGTAGCTCTGTTCTTAGACGTGAAGAGTGCCTATGACAACGTGACCCACCAGGCTGTTCTCAATGCTCTTGAAGCAGCTGAACTTGGAGGTCGTGTCTTTCGATGGGTAAGAAGCTACCTCACAAAGAGATCTATGTTCGTTTTAACTGAAGATGGGTCTACGAATAAGTATTTCACAAGTCGTGGGGTGCCACAAGGCGGTGTTTTGAGTCCTACACTTTTCAACCTGATTCTCGTGGGGCTCACTGAAATGCTGCCACAGACGGCTTACGTATCTCTCTACGCTGACGATATCTGCATTTGGGCGTCCGGCGTGACACGACCTCAAGTGCGCGCAAGAATACAGAAAGCGGCAACAATGACATCGACATGCCTTCGCCAGCATGGTTTGACTATCGCCACAGAAAAATGCGCAGCGGTGGCGTTTACACGCAAACCGATGTCTTTCTACTCATTGTGCATCAATGGCAGATCAATCCCATATAAGAGGACTCATAGATTCTTAGGCGTCATCGTAGATTGTGACCTAACCTGGAGCCCGCATGTCACATACCTGAAGAAAAAGCTCATTGGCATTGAGAATGTATTCAAGTTCGTCGCCGGAAAATCATGGGGCCCATCCGTGCACTCCATGTTGCAGCTTTATACAGCCCTCTTTCTCGGAACTCTCCGGTACAGCCTTCCGGTCCTGTCCAACACGTGCAAGACTAACATCCATGCACTGCAAAGCGTACAAGCCCAAGCACTTCGGACATGCCTTGGCCTTCCAAGATGCTCATCGACAGTGTCAACTATTGTTATTGCACAAGAACAACCGGTCACGACGCACATCATTGTCGAGACGCTTAGAGCGCACATTCGGCATTTATCACGGCTACCGTCACATCATTTAGCGCATTTGACAGCTCGGAGGCCCCATTCTTCGTACTGTGGTATCGTGACAAAACATCAGGACATACTACCGCCTGACTTCAAACTTGCCATGCATCCAGCAACTGCGCCATGGAGTCTTCGTCAACCTGACGTGCGCTTATCAGTTCCTGGAATCTTTAAGAAGGCACGCATGTCAACGCTAGCCCTGAAGCAACTGACTTTGCGTCTGTTGGACGAAAAGTACTTCGACCGCATACGTGTTTACACCGATGGCTCCACTAATTCTAACAGCTCCACAGGAGCAGTGGTTGTTCCATCTGAAAATGTGTTGCTTCAGTACAAGTTTTCTCACACCACGCCGTCGACAGCAGCAGAGCTCGCAGCACTTCAAGGTGCAGTAAAGTACATTCTTCACCAGGAACCTAACCAATGGGCCATCTTTTGCGACTCCAGGTCAGCCTTACAGTCACTACGGTTTGTTCTGCAGCACGGGCTACATGAACAATCAGTATATCAGATAAGGCACGACTACCACGAAGCGCTCGCGGAAGGTCACGATATTGTATTTCAGTGGTTACCGAGTCATTGCGGAATCGTTGGCAATGACCGCGCAGATGAAGCTGCCCGATCAGCTCATGACCAAGACCAGCGCACGCCCATACCACTCTTGAGAACGGACGCTGCAAGGCTACTACAATCACTTGCTCGCCGTATATCTCGCCTACAATGGAATACGCAGGGTTTCTCCAACACGCACCTGTATTCGATCGATCCAAACTTGCAACTTCGTTTGCCATCCGGGTTCCCACGATGCGCTGAAACTTTACTGTGTCGCATGAGGTTGGGCGTGGCATTTACGAATTCGTACTCTCGTCTCCTTGGAATGGCGAGCACTTCGGCATGCAACATCTGCGCCTGCGAGGAAACGCTTGAGCACATTCTATGTCATTGCCAAGCATACCAGACCGAACGACGTATTATGGAAGCCAAGCTCTGTCAGCTGGATTCACGGCCGCTTACAGAAGAGAAGATCCTGGGACATTGGCCGACGGCTTCCCATACGCGCAAAGCCACGAAAGCCCTCTTGTACTTTTTAAGGAACACCAAACTTCACGACCGCTTGTGAAAGAACTGTGCGAGGCCGTGCTGTGTAGTTTCGAGCTGACTATTTATAATACGGAAAGACGGGCTAGTTGGTACTGCTGCATAATTGAAGTTTTTGCGCACACACACAAGGACACAGAAGAAGGGAACACAAGGACCAGCGCTGGTCCTTGTGTTCCCTTCTTCTGTGTCCTTGTGTGTGTGCGCAAAAACTTCAATTATGACTATTTATGCTTCTCTTTCTTACTCCTCTTCTTTTCTGTCTCTTTTCGTTCTATTATTCCCCTTTTCCCCCACCCCAAGTGTAGGGTAGCCAACCGAGCCAAGCTTGGTTAACCTCCCTGCCTTTCCTCTCTATTTATCTCTCTCTCTCTCTTATCTATTTCAAGATCTCGTCGTTCCTTTTCCTCAGTCGTGATCAGGGTAGCCAGACAAACCTATCCATCCTTCCAACTTACCTTAGTTTGTCTCCGCAGCATCTGTGGAACTAGACGGCAACCCCCTGCTTTACATAGAACGTTTCCTGCCTCGAAGCTGATTGAAACCAATCACCGACATTCTTTTGCGCCGGAATCGCTTTTTCGGGTAATTATTCCTTTTCCTTTGCAATCCTGATTCGCAATTATTTTTCCGGAACGCGGAGGTTCTCAGGTGGCTGACAGAACAAAGGAATAGTATAATTCTTGAAAGTCACTGCAATCTTTTCTCGAGTGGGAACGAAGTCGCTTGCATTTGTTGCGGTAGACAAAGAAAGAAAGAACTCTTTCTGGAGCCACGAGCTGCCATATATTGCTCCTCCACTGAGAATATGAAATTGCATGCATGGAAAGACGGAAGATGCCTGATTGCGAGCAGCTTCACTTGATTCACCACCTATCTGGGGAGCTTAGTTTTGTGTGTGTGTGTGTGTTGATAAACCGAGAGCTGCACTCAGTAGTCACGAGAAAATGCAATACCTACTGTGACGCGTATTAATCTGTGAGTATATTCAGTTCTTGTGCAAAATTTGTTTAATGAAAAGGAAAAGCTCGCAAAAGATGCGCCTATGTTTTCACGAACAATCGATAGAACGAGCTCCGCAGAGGCATTCAGGGGAAAAAAAGCCTCAAATGTCTAATCGAACATGAGAATTGACAGTCGGCGTCGACTAGAATTGATAAGGTGCGTGAAATATCATCACGTGATCGCGTCGCGCGCACACACACACACACACACACACACACACACACACACACACACACACACACACACACACACACACACACACACACACACACACACACACACACACACACACACACACACACACACACACACACACACACACACACACTTTTTTCGGTATATATCACATGAGGCCAGCTTTGCACTAGTGGTTCCAGACTTGAACGAGCAACGTAGCGTGGCGGCCTTCCCCGTTTCTCTTTGTCTTTTATTCTTCTTATTTCTATTTTCATCATCTCTCCGTGGTCTCTGTTTTCCGTTATTTTCTTTCTTTGTCTATTTCTCGCTGTTACGATCTTTCTCTTCGCTTTCTTGTTCTCTCGCTTTCTCGCTTTTTATCTGCATTTTTTCTCCCTGTTTTGTCTCACTGTCTGTTTTTTCTATCTATATTTTGTCTGTTTCTTTCTGTCACTTTCTCTCGTTGTTTACGAGAACTGACAGACAATTATGCCGACGTTTGTGCTTTTCCTGTGTTACTGCATTTTATTTTGTTCGTTCTTGTTAACAGAGTTTTGAAAACCTTTCTGTTGTTCTGGGATGTTTCGGTTTCTACATTCGCTGTAGATGCCGGGCGAATATGAGATTTATGGACGGACGAAAACTGTATCGTGTTAACCTGCTGAAGAAGGCGCAGCGCAGCACCCATCTTTTGTCTCCTTTCTGCGTTTAGTTTTCTGCTCCCTAAGTCTGATCGGGAACCCATACTAGCCCGCTGATATATATATATATATATATATATATATATATATATATATATATATATATATATATATTTTACTCCGACGAAGGCAGGCCCACCTGCCGAAACGTTAGTAAAAACTGCGTTTCGTACGTTTGTCGTCTTCCTTTTTTCGACTATATATATATATATATATATATATATATATATATATATATATATATATATATATATATATATATATATATATATATATATTAAAGGAAAGAAGTGTATACCGAAGGGCTCGTTTTTCCGTGTTTTAACACAATATTAATGAGGTCTAACAGACGGTGATGCCAAGTAATGTACAAGGGAAGTTATTAGAACCAATGGAATGTAAATAAGAAGAAAGAAAAGTGGATGAAAAAATTACCAACCGTGAGCAGGAATCGAACCTACGACCTTCGAATTACGCGTTCGATGCTCTAACCACTGAGCTACCACAGCGGCAGCCGTGAGCAGGAAGCGTATATATATATATATATATATATATATATATATATATATATATATATATATATATATATATATATATATATATATATATACGCTGTTGTTCTATACGTACTATCCCCTGCTTGCTTCCTTCACTCCACAGTTCGCGTGCCAAGAAGCTCCCGTTTTATGCCTTTTTTGCTCCTTGGTGGTTCTCACACTATAGTGTTCCCAAGCTTTGGCGCTCGGCTCCATTTGCGGGAAGCCTAATGGAAGTGAATGCAGGAGGCATGGCTTCCGTGACGAGAACAAAACTGTTACGTCGCGTGACTACGTGTCACTTGCTCCTGCTTTGGTGCGCTTAAGTAGCTTACTTACTTTTCATTTTTGTTAATTGATTCTGCGACTTTCGTCCCAAAGTGGAGACTGTCGATTAGCCATTGACTTCTCTCTTTCTCGAAAGCTCGGCGACTGACTTGTGATGGCCAGCTCTTTTTGTTTAAGTCCTTTGAAACACTATAACACTTCAACTCATACGTTGGACACTAATCTAGTCGGTAAACGGCATTCCGAAACATGATGTCAGCACTACATGGGGTACATGAAGGCTCGAAGTTCCGCTTGCGTGTCATGAGGCTTCGTGGCGTAAGTTAAAAGGCTGTAAAAACATAAATAACATAAATTAGCTCGACTAAATCCACAGCATATTCTCCTGCTGCTTCTGCTAAAATCTTCTACCACTCGTACAACGAAGACACGCGCCATAAACTTACTTCTACGTAGTCGCTTGGCCTAACCGCGTGCGTTTTCGCGATACTTGCCCCTCGGCGTGGTGGGCCAGCTCATCACCAGGGTCAAATTTTGGTGGAGGAGATGATTGCTACAGGGAAAGCAAAAAGTACACGCTGGTCTACAAACAGTCTTCGTAATGTTAGCTCTCCCATCGTGACGGTAGCCGGTAGAATCACAAACATCACGCCATCTCTCGAGGAAAAACAGCAAAGTGTTATGTCGCGTGAACCACCGTCATTTGCGTGGAAAACAGCCCGGCGAAGGAATCTTTCTCTCTCTCGACTCTTTTTTTTTTTGCGTGAACCTTTTTTTTTTCTTTAGAATATGGAAGAGGACGCGCTCAGTCTTTGCGTTATTCTACCTTACAGAAAACTTCTTAGCGGTCTGCGGAAGCTCTCATTCATAAGAAAGTAGGTAGTTGGCAGTGCTTGCAATAGAAAAAAAAATGCGTATCATTGCGCTTGACTGCAAATGTCGCCGGAAGACGATAGTTTTCTGTCTGGAGGCACTGCGTAAGAGATGGACGCCATCTGGCAGTAACGTGCAGAAACAGAAGCTTTTTAGGACGCAAAGCCACTGGCAGGTGGCAACACCGGGTCTGTTTAGCGAAGCGTCGGAAACACCCGCTTTTTCTTTCATAGCGTCGTATTGTCATCGCAGCGACAGAAGCACAGTGATCTTTAGAACTTCATATTTACGCATTTTCTCTTAAAGCAACTAACTGCCTATGACTTACGTATTGATCTTGTCCAATAAATATGGTTTATATTCGCTTTTTGATCTACAATGTTCACATGTGTGAACGCAGCCCCCAGATCAAGATGGCTGGTCGTTGAGAAAGTGTTTACACATTTGCGGGTGGCTGAATAGTTTCGGGTGACATACATACATACATACATACATACATACATACATACATACATACATACATACATACATACATACATACATACATACATACATACATACATACGTACACATATACAGACTAAAATTTCTGCGTTGAAATATTCCGAAAGGTTAGCGTCTTTGTAAAGATACCTTGAATGGACCTTTCACTTCAATGCAAATAGTCTGTTAGACTATTGCAAAACACTACCAAAAGTAAGTGCTGTGCAGGTAGTCTCGACGACGATAAGCTGAAGTCATTCCGCTCTTCGATGGTGGGAGACCAAGGGAGCTGGCGGGCACACTCCTATATATCTCCGCTCTTGTCGGCGTCCTAGTTGACATTTTTCATAAGCGCGCAGTTCCCCGGGCGTTCTCAAATTCGGTAGGCAGTTCACCCACAGTTACAAATAAAGACAGCTTTGCAGTATTAGTGCCAAGACTTAACGAAATGCACAGCGAGGTGGCCTGCCTTGTTCTTCTTTATTTTTCTTTAAATATGTGTTCTTTTTATTTTTTTATTTACAGAACACTGCAGACCCAAAAAAGGGGCCTAAGCAGGGAGGTATGTGCAAGGAAAGGCAATTAGACAACGTGAAACGTGCACAAACGTTAGAAAATGTCAATAATACACAATGAGCGAAGAAATAGCACAATAAAAACAAAAAGACAAATATGAACAAAAGGATTCTCTTGAACATGAAAGAAGGGTCTTCATATGTTTTATTTTCTCTGTTTTTATCTCTTTTTTGTATATTTATTCTTCATTTCTACATATCTCTAATTATTTGTTACTCTTTCTATCTAATTATCTTTCCTGTACGTGTTTCTTTGATTTTCTTTACTTCTATTTGGGTCTTGGTAACTATTCCATTTTTTCTTTAAATCTCTCTTTTCATGTATTTTTCACTCTCCCTGTATGTTTTCTTTTACTGTAGTTGTAATTGATTCAGTCGTTATTCACCTTCTTCCACTATTCTTCTCTCAATTCTTTTCGTTTTGCATCTTTCTATAGCTCAATGTACTCGCTTGCTAGCTTATCAGAGGTATTATATGCTACACCGGCCAGATCGACACATTTCTTCCGCTTATGAGTGGAAGAATAAGAAGACGAAGACAAATGTCGCACTCTTTCTATTTCTGAGCACAATTTTTTGTCCTTGTTATCAATATTTAACACTTGAAATGTCTAAAAACTTTTATAATCAATTGTTGGCCAATCCTCCTGAGTTAGTACGAGCCACGGTAGAGGCATAATCATCCTCATAATCAAAATAGTGCCTGCCTGTTTATGGTGATGGAGGCAGTGTCGCATCTGAATGATCACTGCGCGAGAAATCGTAGTCGCCTGAGACCACACCGCTGTTAAAACTTTTGAGCTAGCACAGCCATTGCAGTGAATTGAGAGATGTCTTTTCTTTTACCATGCAAAGATTTGTTCGTGTTACTTCATAACCAGCCACCATAAAGGTAGTGACAAACCAGAGATTATAGAGGCAGAAGCTATACTTTGAAAGGGTCCCACATTCGTCAACTCGCCGTCAGTAGCCTTGTCGCAAAAGAAATCTCTCTTACTGGACTCATTGATGCGATAGTGTGCGTGACACGGTGTAAGTTGTGAGCCTACAAGCGTAAGCGGTGTGTTTCACAAAAAGACTTCACTTGTCAAAGCTCTTGAGTTTGTAATTTTCACGTGCTGCACTATACGTCCTTGTTTCAACGACCGCATCCGTATGCCAGTGCTAATGTTCAGTGCCCTGATACTGATGTTACAAAGAACACTGTCAATTTGCACTATATACGGAACACGACAACAACGGGAAAAACACAGACCGAGAATGTCCATATCATTGCCATCGAAATGACACGTAATTTATTTGTCTTGCTGTACCATTTATTCACTCCATCAAAGGCCTTGCACGCTACGACAGTTCTTTGAAAAAAAATCACTGCAAAATATTTCTTTAGTTTTGCTAGCACGCTGAAACGAGCATTTCATTCTGTCGGAGCACGGCCGGACTGCAAAGGCACGCCAGTGTTCTGCGCATTTCTAGTCCGGCCGTGGTCGAAGCTCACGGCATCGCATGTGATTGGTTGTGGTGTAGTGCAATATAGTTATGAGATTCATGCTCGTTGGCGACCTTAGTTGGCGCCCCGTGCATGCTGCAAACATGGCCAACATTAACGTTAAGGTGACGAAGGTCTTCGTTAAGCCTAAACCTCAATTTCTCTCTCTCGTTTGTCATCTAAGAGACACGGACTTTGTTTTTTGCTGTAATTATGTTGAGCTTAGATCGTATACATTTCCACATAGGCAAAAAAAAACAGGCGTATCAATGCCACGAACTTATTGGGGGCTAATTAAACGCGAAGCTATGGAAAAGCGGCGACAATAGTGCCAGCCGACAGCCTTCGGTCTCGCGTACTCTGAACTCTTTTAAACGAGGCGAAGTGCTGGCTTTCGTTCTCCACAACTCGCGCGCCTTTATGTTTTCTTTTTGTTATTGTTTAATTCAACGATGCCCCACGGACTATCTTTCTGTTCTTTGCGAAATAGCCTCGCGAGCAGCCGCAGCGGTGGCAGTTCTACGGCGTAACCCGGACCCCATTGGCTCGACAGATTCCGGGTGATTTGCGCTCCCCTTCCCATAAACTGCTTAAATTAAACTTTGTTTCTTTCACTTCGTTAAATCACAAGAAACACGACGAGAAGGGTCTTTATGTCTTTCCTCTGTAGCTGCTTTCTTCTTTCGTTTCACTTTGTCTGTTTTCTTGACCCTGTACCAATTGCGTTGTTACTGATGCAACCCTTAGATTACATACTCTTTCGCGTTGCACAGAGTGGCGGGCTTGATCATGCAGCCATTTTCTCTCTCCGGTCTTGTCAGTAGTCCAGTGTTCTTACGTCATAGTCGTTTATTTGTTTTGGGGCTTATTCGTTTATGGGGTGTGCCGGAGGCTTGATGGCTTTTCTCCCGTCGTTCTAATGAGGATTATTATTCGCCCATGGCTTCCCGCTCGTAAACACTGCGTAATGGTCGATGTCTCCTGTGCTTTCTCTGCAGCGTACTTTGTGGGTGCGTTGCATGTATGCGGTGTGTTTTAAGACGTTTTTTTTTCATAAAGGCCTGCATTGACAACATGCACAAATCACGAAAAAAAAATCACAGCATATCCATGGCATGAATGACGATGAGTGGGGCGAAACGTACGTACGTTCGTCCGTGCTTCTGTCCATCCATCCGTCCGTGCTCCCGTCCGTGCTTGTGTCTGTCTATGCGTCGGTTCATGCGTCCACCTGTGCGTCAATCCGTTCATCCATCCGTCTGTCTGTCTGTCTGTCTGTCTGTCTGTCTGTCTGTCTGTCTGTCTGTCTGTCTGTCTGTCTGTCTGTCTGTCTGTCTGTCTGTCTGTCTGCGTGTATCCGTCCATCCATTTGTCCGTGTGTCCGTTCGTGCGTGCATGCGTCTATGCGTCCGATCGCGTTCGAGAATATAGACGGCGCGTGGGTGGCACCGACATGACGCGAGCCAAGGAAGCCGAGTGCAAGCGTCTTCAACGCGCCCGCCGCTCTGCTTCGTCCACGCCCCACCAACGATCCGACACGTACGGCGATGCAAAAGTGAGAGAGGCAGGCACTCATTCCCTTCCCACCCAGGCAAAGTGCACAGCAGCCAATCAGAAAGTAGCGGTACAGTGACATCTGAAATATCCCCACTCAACTGCTGCAGTTTGTATGTACTTCTATGAGACAGCACCTTCTATTATTTTGTTCTGGAGATACCGCCTTCTTTTCTTTCTCGTCTCTTCTCTGGGTTATGCGTGACTTGTGACAAGGTTAGACTAAGAAGAGCTTCACCCCTAGAGAACACGGCTGCGTCTCTACGTTCTTCGCTGAAAATAGAGAGTTTTAGTACTGCGGAATGGTGCTACGTACGCATCACGCAAGCGTCTTGCGTTACGTGGCGTCGTTTGCCACTAATTGACTTTTAGTATGCCGTAGTACCCGCGTACATAACGAGCATGAAGCGTGTTGCGCCATCTGGTAGATCAAAATAGAAGCACGTGTTGTCAACAGCCAATGTGAGCCAATCCAAGTGTTATAGCCAGATTATGTCCATATTTTAAGCCACAGATCCGGTCGGTGCTTGCCTTCGATGCCGCCATTTTGCAAAACGAAGTCTCGCGCTGTCACGAACTTGTTCGAGAGCGGCGCGATCACCGCATACGTACGCACGCACGCATCTCATGCGTGCGTATGTAGCAGCTGCGTACGTAACGCGATAAGTGCGCGTTGCGGTCTGCGCATGCGCACTACGCAGAACGTGGCGTCCTTACGTACACAACGCCGCCACGTACGCAGCGTACGCAGTACTAAAACTCTCTAATACCGTAGTCTTCTGCCGGCCTTTTTTTTGTTGCGTAGAATATTATATTTAGCGCAACGTAAATCATACTAGATTCTTTAGAATTTTGTATCTGTCTATTTTCTAGTAAAGGAACCCACCACCGAGTACTTACTTATGAATGTCACTTCTCATATATGCGTTATGATTACTTTTTTATCGACAATGTTTGCAAGTATGAACGCTGCCACCAGTTCAAGATGGCTGGGCGTTGAGAAAGGACTCGAACTTTGGAAGGAATGACCGGCATCGTCTTACTGGGAGATAAACAGTTACATAAAGGCCTCGAAATACGTATTTTTCTATACACACGTGGTATTTAGCGGGACGGCTCAGTGCTCGCCCATAGTTGAGTACGAAGTATTCGAAATCGTTTAAGCATTTCTCTAACCACATCTATTTTCAGCGATCCTTTCAATCGTCACCAGCACAATCCTGGTTGATTAAACAATGTGAGGCCCACGGTACGGCGTTAGGCTCTCCCATAGTCGAGTACTAAGTACTCGAAATTGCTAACTACTTTTTCTTAACAAATACTGGCCTACGGGATGGCTTTGTGCTCTCCCTTAGTAGAGTACCTAGTAGTCTAAATCATTAACTACTGTTTCTAAACACACACATATTGTTCTTATTTAGGGATGGCTTACTGCTCTTCCATAGCTGAGTACCAAGTACTCAATATCGTGAAAAAGTTTTTCTAAACACACACATAACCTCTGCGAGGGATCCCGGGAGGGTTTTATACTCTCCCTAGTAGAGTAATGAGTACTCAAAGACAGAAGCTTTCGGACGCATTGCGACAATTGGACGACCGGCCACTCTCTGTGCAGATGCTACTGGAACACCGTCATCGCCTTTTGTCGGCTCAAAAAGCAGTCAAAGCTGTCTTGTGCTTTTTGAGGACTACAGGCCTACACGTGACCACCTTTACCTTTTGTGTAGTGCCGCCGCTGCATATGCGCCAGCCGATTGACTGACAATCCTCCCTTTTTGTTTTCTCTCTCTCTCTTTCTCTTCTCTTTCCTCTCTCTTTCATCTTTATGCCCTCTTCCCATTCCCCCAGCGTAGGGTAGTAAACCGGGCATGTGCCTGGTTAACCTCCCTCTTGTTGTTTATCCCCCCCTCCCTAAATTGTTAACCACTTTTTCTGATCACACAATCCCAGGATACGGTCTCATCAAGCGTGGGGCCCACGGGACAACTTCCAGCTCTCCCATATTTGAGTACCTCGTACTCGAAATCGTTATACCCACTCTTTCTAAAGAGGCACAAAGACAGACCAACATTTCTGCTTTTAAGTATTTCAAGAGTTGGGTCGTGGCAAGCTTTTGGCCACCACCCTTCGAACCACCAGCCAATTAAGTTTACCGACCTTGCTATGCCATCAATAAAGTTGTTTCTCTCTCTCTCTCTCTCTTCAAAAATCGCATCTCTCATAATCATTCTGAGCACTCCTCCTAATTCCACGTCGTTTCGTTAGTGAATGAATGAACAAATTATGGTAAAAGAAAAGGTGGAAAATAGGAGGTCTCGTAGCCGCCATTTTTTTTTTCAATCCTATTAGAAGGTTAAGAACGGCAGGGAGGGGTAGACAGAAGTCTGCAATAAAAAAAATAAACTGTGGTTGTGTGCTCCAGCCGACGTTTCGACTAATGAACTTGTCTTCTTCAAAACGCAGAACGAAAAACATTCACAAAAAAAAGCATTGACACCTTGGTTGAACAAGCTAATTTTAGGCCTACAGACTCATGAGCCCACTCATTCGCACTTACTCAGACTCAGATCAAGCCGTGAGTCTGAGTTCGAGTGAGTCCGAGTGGGTCAGGCTGAAGAAAATTTTCGTGAGTGTGCATTTGAGTGACCTCTGATATATGAAATTATAGCTGTACTCATTTTGTTGGCTGCTATTTTCGAGTAACAACAAAGTGAAAATGCATTTTTTTATGGCAAGATATGTTATTCCTGTGGGATCCACCATAGGAAGGGAAAAAAACATATCGCCTTTCGCGTGGCTCCTGCGTTGTGTGAGCGCCCATGAGTACGCCTCCTTATTGACCTCACATCAGGAATAACACCTATCACATATTGGTGACACTGTGAATAACACCCTATCACCTATCAATGAGTACAGCTGGTGCATCAAACCAAACAGACAAAATACAGTAATGTAAACAAAAGTGCGCAAAAGTTTCAGGGCTATTCTTAATAATTTTCTCTTCTTTGTGTGTTGAACGTACACCAGTGGAAGAACCAGGAAACAGTTTGTCTTGTTTTGGTTTGTTCTCCGTGTGTGTGAAAACGAACATGGGTTCAATGGAGGCACTATTTGAAAAAAAAAAAACAGACATAGCAGTCGATTCGAGGTGAGATCAGACGCACCCTGAAGGAAAAAAAAAAGATTCCTGTCCGAGCAGACGCCGTTCGTTTCCTTGGCTTGTCACTTTGTTCACTTGTTTGCTTGTATCATATCAGTTTTTCTTTTACACCGCGGGAGTCTCAAGTTTCTCCTTACGTCAAGAAAAGTGGTTCTATGTAACGCCATTTAAGTTTGTCGTTTCGGCTGAAAAGTCTGACAAGCTGGAGTCACAAAGGAAACAAAGTCGAAAGATCAGGGAGGAGAGGGGGGCACATGAAGGGGGATATTTCGTCGGCTTGCTTTTTTGTAGACTCCGTCTCTTTTCTGCCCTCTTGCTTTCCCCCTTATTTCCTTCTCCCCTGCCCAGTCTTGCCCTGAGGCGACAGGTCTTTCAAGAGTTCAACGTGTTTGTCAGCTATATATCCGATTTCGAAACTAAGCAGTCTTGGAGGAAATAAAGCATTGCGTATCTGCGTGGGGGCGGCGGACAATGAGCAGATAAGAAGCAAACGATCAAGTAATAGCGAACACACGATGAAAGTACAATGAACAGACGACGAGCAGACAATAAACAGATGACAAGTGGAAGACGAGAACACATCACAAAGAAAAAAAAAACTTAAAATAGCACAGCACCCCAACACACGTTATAAGAGTCAGGAACACGACGATGTTTTTCTTGGGATGAAGATACACCGATTACGTGCAAAAAAAAAAAGCTCACACGAAGACATTGAATGAGAAATAAAAATTTGAAGGAATCGAAAACAGAAAGTTTGATTAAATATAAAGAGACATAAATACTTCCGGATGGTGAGGGACGGGGACATATTGATATTTTGTCAGCTTACCCTCGGCACTTCTGCGTGAAGGATCGACCTTTTTAAGTAGAAGAGACCAATTTCTTTATTTCTGTGATATTTTTTTGCTTTGTTATCTGTACCGAGTTGTCGCTGTCTGTGTGATACTGCCGTAAGTTGGTGGTGCAGTGGCTTTAATCCTTGTCAACCTGCCGTGAGTGTTTCAGGATTACTAGAAAGATTACGTGCTTGCTCAGCCGGCTTGGCTATTTCTATCTATCTATCTATCTATCTATCTATCTATCTATCTATCTATCTATCTATCTATCTATCTATCTATCTATCTATCTATCTATCTATCTATCTATCTATCTATCTATCTATCTATCTATCTATCTATCTATCTATCTATCTATCTATCTATCTATCTATCTATCTATCTATCTATCTATCTATCTATCTATCTATCTATCTATCTATCTATCTATCTATCTATCTATCTATCTATCTATCTATCTATCTATCTATCTATCTATCTATCTATCTATCTATCTATCTATCTATCTATCTATCTATCTATCTATCTATCTAGTCTGTCTGTCTGTCTGTCTGTCTGTCTGTCTGTCTGTCTGTCTGTCTGTCTGTCTGTCTGTCTGTCTGTCTGTCTGTCTGTCTGTCTGTCTGTCTGTCTGTCTGTCTGTCTGTCTGTCTGTCTGTCTGTCTGTCTGTCTGTCTGTCTGTCTGTCTGTCTGTCTGTCTGTCTGTCTGTCTGTCTGTCTGTCTGTCTGTCTGTCTGTCTGTCTGTCTGTCTGTCTGTCTGTCTGTCTGTCTGTCTGTCTGTCTGTCTGTCTGTCTGTCTGTCTGTCTGTCTGTCTGTCTGTCTGTCTGTCTGTCTGTCTGTCTGTCTGTCTGTCTGTCTGTCTGTCTGTCTGTCTGTCTGTCTGTCTGTCTGTCTGTCTCTGTCTGTAAATTTGTCTGTTTGTCCACCCTTAAGCCGCGTTCACACCGAGCATTCCGGCCGCCGAAAGGTCCCCCTCCGCGCCGATCGCTCTCGGACCGATTTTTGCGGCGTCTGCCGCCGAATCGGTCATCGCGGACCAACAGGAGCGCTACTCAAGGAAGTTTGAAAAATAATGGCCAAGCCCTACTCACTTGTTATGCCGCAGTGCACGTAACTGAATGTTGAAACCAACGGGAGTTTAACCTACTCTGTGTCTACTTCGCCTCCGTATTTCGTGAAAGAGGTGACCGCGTTCGCTGTTGGCGTGACCGAGCTTGTTGCGGTCTTGCAGAGAAAAACGAACCCACCAACGCCGCTGGCGTCGGTGGTTTTTTTGCTCTTCGTGCATTACAAGACAGCCACTTGCCAGCAAAGTAAGCAGTACTGTCTTTTCTTGCGTACGAGAATCGTCGAAGTATACACCACCGGATAGTGTAGTGGCGTTTGCGAGCCGCGACAACAACCGGGTGACAGCGCATCCATTCCGCGTTCGCCCCGTAGTGGATGGCATATTCGGCGGCACGGGGCGCGTCCAGTGTGAACGACGCTGCGTTTCGGCGGCAGGGGAATTTCGGTCACTGTAGAAAGCGGATGTTTCAGTGTGAACTAGGCATTAATGTTGCCGGTTACATTGAATGGCACCAGTCGATACGCCGAACGGCCGACCCCATCTGCAGCGCCCACCAATGTTTCTCAAGGTTCAGCGTTCGTACTTGTGTCATTGTCAATTATTGCGCATATCTGAGGCACCATAACAGCCCGTATATATTCTGCGTGTGCGTCTTTTACTAGAAAAGGCATACATAGGTAGTTTTAAGCACCGTAGCGCTTATCACGCTGCGCCGACCATGTCACTCTTGCACGAAAAGACGAGTGTTTCCAACGCTTTGCTAATACGACACGGTGGTGGCACCTGCCCGTTGCCTTGCGTTGTACACCTTGCCATCTCCGAGATCTCGAAGCCGCTTGTTTCGGTTTCCAAGAAAACTGCCAGATGGCGCTCATGTCTCACGTGTGACGTGATTGATGCGTTTGTTTGCCTCCGCTGCACGCTCGAGCAAAGCCACCTAGAATTCAAGGTGGCTTTGGCTCGAGGCACTCTGCAGCGCTTCCAAAATACTATTCACCAATGTTCTTGCCCAGAACATAAAATAAATGTTTAGTTCACTCTCTCGATCCAGTCAACGAAATTCGCAGATTAACATGCAGATATGGGGCCAATTTTTTCTGCATCTTTTGGTCGTGAAGGCTGGTCTTCTCGGTGTAGCAAGAAGGCAATGTAAAAAGGCATTTCAATTTCGTATCTCGTTTTTTTTTTCATAATATACGCGAGAGCATGTCTTGGTGAACACTCGTGCCTCCGTGATTGGAAAAAAGAGGTGAATGAACTAGCCCACCGTATTTGCCTGCGTGCAACAAGTATTAGTTTCAGCAAGTTTCGACTAGTGTACTTATTGAATGATGGTCTATGTAAGCCAGTGGAGGTGGCTGTTGAAATAGAAGTGATGTTTTGCGTTAAAATAAATGACAGCAAGTGTTGTTGGCTGACGTCGTGCGGTTTTATAGCAATACCGCGGATGTATGCACGAATTAGAGCTACTAGAGTGAGGTATTGCGCACGGAAATGTACAAATAAGAACAATATAAACATCAGCAAGAACAAACCGTCTCGCTGAAGCATTCCCATTCGAGCCCAGCTTTCGCATGAACAGGAGCAGGTGTATGAACAAAAACAATAATAAAAATGAACTGTTGACGAAATCTCCTCAGCCACGGCACTGCTTTCAGGTGGAAATGCAACAGCGGTTTCCACGCCGTTGCCTCCTAGCGAACGAATGTTACAGCGCGAGAACAAAACGACGACACAGAGACAAGAAGGACACGTAAGACACGAGCGCTAAGTTCCAACCGTTGGAAGTTAGCACTCGTCTCTTTCGTCATTCTTGTGTCATTCTTGTGTCATTCTTGTCTCTGTGTCGTCGTTTTGTTCTCGCGCTATAACTATCGTCATGCCATACCAACTAGCCCAAGCTGCCACATTCCTAGCGAAGCTTGGTTAACCTTCCTGCCTTCTCTCTCTCTCTCTCTCCTCGGAAATCAGAATTACTCGTCATCCTTCACTGGCCACCTTGCGTTTTTTAAAGGTATACGAGGTATATAAAATAACAGAGGAGGCAAAAGGGAGGATGAAGAAAGAGGGTGATGTTGCGAAAGGAACATCAACTATTTGTCTCGCGTTTGCCTTTTTTAGAGGCATGCGCCGGTTGCAGTCACAAAAAAAAGTGGGGGGGGGGGGAATATTCTGGTCCTGAAAGGGCAATAAAAATCCGGGATAGTCGAAGTCGTAACGGCCCGTTTACAGCCTCCCCTGTATCTCACGTGGCGGACCCCTCGCCCACGCTCACGCTCTCACCTTTTCGTCCCCCCCCCTTTTTTTTCCTGCTCGGCCTCTCACCAGTGTGTTCTTAGGAAAAAAAATGGAGGCGTACAAAGGAAAAAAAAAAGCGCACTACACTACTACGACAAACACACACAGGGTAAACTGCATTGCAACGCGATCATGGATACCGTCCAGTTATTTACTACGGCTGTGAGGCTACTGGGAAGAAGGAGGCGGGGGGGACTTGCGCTTTCGCCTTGCAAGATTGGACTTCGGTGACCCAGCTCCCCCCCCCCCCCCCCTTTTTTTTGCGTGACTCTTATATTCATGTCACGGCCTTAGAATACGACAAACAGGAAACTAAACAAGAATAAAGAGAAAAGAAATAGGGAAAGTGGCTGTAGCCTTGCAAGGTGCCGTTGAATTTCCATGAAGCGCCGCGAGGAAACAGAAAGGTTGCAAAGAAAGATTCATATAGTCACATGGGAAGATGACCCTGCCTCCTGGGGTATGCGGGACGCAACGTAGATGTAATAAGAAAAGAGTTGAAGCGGTGGGCAACGAAAAAGAGGTGCGTAGAAAATCTGTTAAGTAAAAATCGCCTGGGGAGATGATACCAGCGAAGATGGTGCCGTCCTTCCTTTCCCTACTTTCCCTATGTGGGAGGAGGAGGGGCAGTTTCGTGGAAGTGGGAAATGGATAGGTATCCGCCATAGCCATCCGGTGACTGCTTGCTCGCTCTCTCCCCATGAGTGCAGTCCAAGGTCTTCGCCTTGTTCTCTCAATATGCAAAGATCTCTGCGTATGTCCAGCGCCTATCGAAGCGGTTGTCTGTCAGGCTTATAGCCTGCTCGATAGCTAGCTGTATTGCTTTGAAATGGCAGTCCCTGTTTGTAGGTGGATGGGACGTGTCCGGCACAAAATAAATGAAGAGTCATAGTGTAGGGGACTATTCCCTTCTGAAATCGAGTCAGCGCAGAAAAAAAAATCACAGTGGAAGAGTGTACTTTAAAAAAATATATGTAAGCTATCATATACCGGGTGTTTCAAGGAATGTCTGAAATTCTCAAAATGAAGAATATGACGTTTGTTCGATGGCTTAACAATTGCTTCTGCTTTCGTAACCACGGGATTCTTACGTAGGCTAAACACATCATTTGTAGCAGTAAATAGGAGAGGTAAACTAGTACTTCACGCGAAGAACTCATTGAAGCTTAGAAATTTCGAAAAGGCGGCCTGTGGTAATAATTGCGGTGGGATAAAATTCACCCAAATTCACCGGCTAACCAAAACCGAAACGCGGCAAAACACGACTGTCATATCAAACTGAGACGTGCCGAATGATTGAGCTGCGTTATATCAACCACGAGTTGGCTTAGTTATGAGGGTATGCAAGTGGCGCCTCTAGTTGTAGCACGCATAGCGCCCGGATACGATAAGGAACGCTGAAGAATTACACTAATACAATTGTTGTCCTGAGCAGTGAAGTCATTCGGGTAGTCTGCTTGTTGTTCTCGTTGGCGCTTCGGTTTCGTCGTTAAATGCGGTTGAATTTGATTACGCACTAATTTCTGGAGCCCTCCACTACGTCATTCCTTATGATTATTTCGTAAATTTGGAGCATTAAACCCAATTATTATTATTATTATTATTATTATTATTATTATTATTATTATTATTATTATTATTATTATAAGACTTGCTTCACACAAAAGTTTCAGCTTGAGTAAAGTCCGCACTAACTACGGTAAACAAACCGCATATTTCACACCATTTGTGGTACGCATTTCACTGCCATCTGCCTTAAATTCAATGGCAGTAATCTCATACATCAAACAATTAAACAAGCTCTTTATGAACCAACATAACATTTAAAAACATATTTTTTAACATAGACCCTAGAGCATACTTTTGCCTTAGGACATGCTATACGGCGCAAACCTTTTTTCTTTGTCTCCCTTTTTAAGTAAATCACTTGTTTTCAAGTTTTAATTCGTTATGGCCTTGAAATGCACAAAACCACTTATATTAAAACGCAAATTGTAATTTTTTTCCTTTCCTGTCGATAATATAAGTCAAACGTTTTGACATGTTTACCACGTACAGGGTGCGTGAATACTGTTTCAGGCTACATGACCTCCTTGTGTATACTGAGGTGTAACAAAATCATTGTATGGTAATAACCTAATTTTTTTTCTGATTCTGCTCGAAGCCTTTGATGGCATTGATGTCCGCTACATCTATTTTAAACGCCGTCAGCTGCATGTCTTCTACAGCAAGACGATGAACAACAATTCCCGAGAAGAAGCTTGTGATGGGATTGATGTCTCCTGCATCTACTTTAAGTGCCGTCAGCTATACATGTCTTCTACAGCAAGACGATGAACAACAATTTCCGAGAAAAACACGTCCCTCAGCACTGTCTGCTGCATGCGTTCGATGGTATATGGTCGACGTGACTTCCAGTACAATCGGCGTCCCCAATGTGAGAAGAGACGGCACGAGTGTCCAAACTTTTCTTCTCCGCCACAGTTGGACAACACAATCGACTATAACTACGTAGCGCAAGTCAGCACAGTGCACGGCATTAGCTCAGGGTAGCTTGTAGCCCTTCCTTCGGTTGACCGCTTCCCGGCAACCGGTGAGTGAAGATTTAATGCGACCGTGATTGGTGGCGGTTGGAAACCCCCCCTTTCTACTCCTTCGGTCGCGGCAAGCGTTGCCTCTTTTGTTACTACACCGACCGCAACACGCCGACTATACTGATTTTTGATGGCTGTTTAACCTCCTCCAACCGTCCGCGAGAAGGAGCCAAAGACAGCGCACTTGCCGCTTTCTGCCTCGCCTTAGATGTCGGCGTTGCCTTACAGATGACGCGAAATGAAGGTTATGTGCTTTAGTTCTTTGATTTTTTTTTCTTTTTTTATGAATTGGCAATGGTGTATGACGTTGGCCAGGAATACGGTTTGACGCGAAAATCAACCCTGGCTCTGGCTATGCCTTCCCCGGCCAGTTGCTGCTTAAGACTTGTGTGCAGATCCAGAACTGCGAACAGACCGCGTAACAACGCCACAAGGAAACCGTTCTGCAAGTGTTTGTTTGCAGGGATTAAATAGTGTCGTCGTTGAGTTCACAGAAAAGCGTGGTATCAACCTTGTCATGTTGTCACAATTGTATGACGTTTTGACGGGGTCTTTTACTTTCTGTGTAGCTATTTGTATTTCGTGTCCTTTCCTCTGCATCACAACATAACTTGTGCGCATATACATGTTAATGTGCTATGCCTGCCTGAACTCGTGCTCGAATATTTTTGACTCATGCACTCTCGAAATTAACTCTTTCTGCTCATCTCGTGTTTTGCGGTGCAGCACAGTCTGTGCCTCCTTTTTTAAACTTTTTTAAATTGTATATTTCGTTAGGTACACAAGAAAGAGTAGCTGATGACACCGTAAAAAAGCCACTATCTCGTATTTATCGTTTTGGTAAAAAATAAAATATCACTACAAGACCTTGTGTAACCACGTCGCAACGTCTGGAGGAACAGTCAGCAATAGCTATGTTAATACATCAGCAATCTCATAAAAGCCTTGTTTGTTGCAGAAAATCAATGTGAAATCTACAGAATTCCCTTGTGGACGTGATTACGGTGACTACGATCGATAAAATCAATAACAAGTCAATGTTTAGCTATAGGTTGAAGTATCATTGACAGAACTGTAGTACCCAGCTACGACTCAGCGGGCGCTCAGACTGACGCGCGTTTTATCGCCATTTTTTTTGGATCCGCAATATTTCAAGGAAATTACAAAGTATACCTTTGAAAGTGACCTTTATGATGTCGTAGAAGTTTTAGTTGGTCGTAACAGTTAAAACACGCGAAATAACGTGGACACCTGTCGTATTTGACTCAGCCGGGCGCATATATGCTCACGAGCGCCCATGTCATGCTCACGTTATAGGGTTCATATTAGCTCGGCTACAGCTATAGGGGAGACCCGCTCAAGTTTGCCCGGCGACGCCAGCGCTTGCCTTTCCCCTGCCAGAAAAAGCGCACAACAGTAGAGTCTTCCGACCCTTCCGCTTCCTTTGGCTTCCACGCATTTACGAAACACGCGCTGCACGTGAAACGTCCCTCGTTCCGCGATGTCACCCCAACAGAAAAGGGGGAACTATTGCTGCGTCGTCAACTGTCACAATAACCATGCAAACACGAAGGGGTCGACTCCACCAGTGAAATTTTACCGATTACCAAACCGATGGTACGAAACAAGCAGACGACAGAAATGGATTAAAGCAGTGCGCCGAAAAAAGTATGTAAACATTTTTTCCATAAAAATTGGCACGCGCACAATGCATTCAAAATTACGGGTGTTAATTCCTGCGTCACCGTTCCTCTAATCTATCGAGTTACTGGGAGATGCACGTCCCCATCTTAAAGGTATAAATTTTCAACGCCCGTCTTTAGAGCACTGTTAAAAAATAGCGAAGAAATATTTTATGCTGCTACTATTATTCGATATTGTTGGGGACGTAGTAGTTGAAGCTCTGTGCACATGTGGTATTGATAATGTGTTGTTATATATTTTTAAATCTACGCAGCGCCGACGGAAGTGTGTGGTTGCCAAAAGCTTGGGCAACTATGAAAAAAATAAAAAAAATGCATTAGCCGTTGTTGCACGTTCGTTGGCAGATGCAGTGAACTAGTTTTTACTGAGTGTGCAGGGGTAGCCCGAACAACACGGTGCATTTTTGATACGTGACCAAGATAAAATGCCTTTATAGCAATGCGCTCTACCCCTGCAGATTAGACACACACAAAAAAGTTTCCCTGAAAGCTGGGCGCTCATCATGATGGTACGCACGCTGTTTTTGAACTCAAGGTACCCGCGATGAGAACGGTGATAACGCAAGGAAAGACACGCGAGATAGATGTCAATTATTGTTGTGGGTCAGAAAGAAGCCCCAAATAGACCATTTATTTTTGAAGTGTTGTGTATACACCGCACGATAACTTGGGTGGGTGCTAGTAAATTAAGGTATCCCAGCTAATAGCAGTCACAGCGCAATAACCACTTAACCTAAAGCACGAGAAGCTGCCTTACCCACGCATCCAGGAACAAACATAGTGCATAGTACACAGAGTAAACCAAATAGAACAGGTATATAATTATGAACGTACAGAAAGTTTTATTCACCTCGAACGTCGTAAACAGCGTCGTCTTTCACTTGCGATACGCACTTCGCTCTGACGAGGATGGCGTCGTCTGCTACAACTTGCTTCGCTGCCCTTTTACCAAATTGCTGCCACGAAAAAAAAAATCCTCAATTGCGGCATCCTATTAAATGCGGACAGAGCGCATACATCATAACCGCGCACGACGCGAGACTCTCAAAAAGACGTGCAGAACGCGTGCAGCGTGCGAGCAAAGCAACGCGTTTTCAAGCAAGTTGAATGGGACAGCGGAGAGGCGAACACTCGAGTAACCAGTTTCTCCCCACATTGACTGAGTGCGCCACGCTCCGCAGCGCCTCCCTCGGCGTGGGCTATGGTCAACGAAAAGACGTCACCATGTTCGAAATGACGATGTTGATGATGATGTTGATGATAATGATGATGACGACGATGATGAAGACGACGATGATGAAGACGACGGCGATGACGACGACGACGACGACGACGACGACGACGACGACGACGACGACGATGATGATGATGATGATGATTTTTTGTACGAAATTCCATTATCTTTATGGTTGCAGATTGGTTCACTGACGGCTTTCACTACGTGAAATCGGCTGAATTCTTTTACAGTGAAAGCTGTTACAAGATAACAACACTAGTCGCGTGTGGCAATGTAGTTGTCCGCCGCCGCCACCGGTGTCCGTAGACACTATCCCACGAAATAATAAAAAATCATTAAATTAAATAAAAAACATCAATTACACAATGGGATTTGAACCCGGGTGCCCTGCGTGCCAGCCCAGTATTTTACCATTGAGCTACGCCGGCTTTTTTGCTTTAATTCAGGTTAAGCTTTTCACTCGGGATGACAGGTAAATGTATCACAGCACACGAAAAATATGACAAAACAATCACTGCGGCCGTCAAGCACTGCTAACGTACTGGAGGCTATGGTTAACGCACTTTTTCACCAAACAGTTAGCAAACAAGTTTTTCTTTATTACTGAGCCACGCCGGTGCTTGGGACTTGTTCGCGAACTTGCCTTCGGCAGGGTTGATGTCGGGAAAGGAATGACGTTAGTATGAGTAATAAAGTGTTTTGGAACAGGAAAGAAACAACCAGGTGTCACACAATGTGAATCCCGTAACGATTGGCTTGTCCGATGCCCCAACGCATTACAAATGATTGTTCTTGATCCCGTATTAACCGTGGCGCATAGCCAATTCAACCATGATTCTTCATCGTCGTCAGCCACTGCATAGAAAAGTTTGCGAGAAATTTCTCGCAAGGTTGTTGCGGGTACCACGCTTCTCCGAAGAACGACGAAATGATGGCAAAGTGAATGTTGGACTATTCTGCACAGATATTATTGATATTTATGGCTTAGTAGGTACCCAGCAAGTGTGATTGTAGCAGTCACTCAAACATGGCTTAAAAACAGCTCTATAAGGCCGTTCATCAAGCGTTCGCTGTGACTGTGCTGCACGTTCCGTGCAGGCCTCGCGTTTTTTTTTTGTAATTGTGGTCGTGCCGCGTTTCTGTGCACTCCATGCGCGTCGCGATGCTGGAAAAAAAATCTGGTTTCGCATGTTTCTGTCAAACAAAATAAAAAAAAACTCCGGTGCCTCCATTTTACTTAAATAAGGTACAGTATGAATTCAATTGTAAATTTCGCCCCAAAATCGCAACCACAAAAACGAAGAGAACACGCAGGACGGGCGCTCATTTGTGTGGTTGGGATTTTGGCGCAAAATTTACTGTTGAATTCAGACATACACCAACTAGCCCAAAGGAGAGTTTTACTAAGGTGTAGCATTTGTTTTTACAAACAAGCAAGTCGCGTGTCGTCCGTTTGGCAAGACACGTGTGTTTTGCAGTGAAAACTGTTATGAGATGACAACTAGGGCGCTGTACTTGTCCACCGCCGCTGCGGTCTGTAATCACTACGTAAGAAATAAGAAGAAAAGGTTAACGAAAGAAAAAGTCAGATAATAAAATAAAATGGGATTTGAGTCGGGGCCCTGTACGTGTCGGCTCACGATTATACAATTGCGCTACGCCGGTGCTTGAAAATTCCTCGCAAACTGACCCTATGCAGGCGTCGTGTCGGGTAATGAATCACGCTAACATAGGTAATAAAGGGTTTTAGTACAGTAAAGTGACAACCAAGTGTCGCACAGTGCAAATTGTGTAACGTGCGGTTTGCTGAATGTTCCACGCCATTATTAAAGCTCCAGGCATTATTATTCATCGTCGTCAGCCACAGTGTCAACAAAGTGCACATGATGCCTTACGTGGGTTTAGCGGGTACCACGATTCCCCGAAGAATGGCGAATAACAACACCGTGCAGTGGACGCTTCTTTATGTCGTAATAGGTCACATGCTGTCAATGAGCCGTTTCGTGATGTCGTTCTGTTAATGAGCTGCTACGAGAACTAGCCCATCATTCTTCAAGCTCTTCAAAGATGAGCGACAGCCTTTGACGACGCCTCTTTCGCTGCCATCGCCAAGGCAGAATTGTAAACATTTCGTTTAGATGGATGCGACACGGATCATTCTTTGGTTATTTCTCGTGCTACTACTCGCCTCCTCAAACGCTGACAAAGAAATGTCTCCCCTGTGAACGAACAGGAGCACTCAATTTTCTTCGTCCGTATCAGCGGAACACCAAGAGACTCATCATCGCCTCTGGTTTCGGAGGACCGATAAAGCGGCGCGAGTTCCCCCGAGATCCGTTGTCGTTCCTGTGGGAGGTAAACATGCACGGTCACTGATTGCGCGTGCACTGCTATTTCACCGAGACACTCCCTCCGCCGAAGACCAACCAGCGGTGTTCTTCATGACCACGCTATGACTTCGGTCTGAGCCGTAGGACGAAGACCAAGGCGGCGATAGGCAGTGGCATATTTCCGCACGAGCGCATATCTCATCTTCTCACAACGCGTTCCAAAAGTAAGAGAACAACTGCTTCTAAATGGGAAAGAGGAGGGGAGTAAGCCCGAGGAAGCGAGAAGTGCCCGAAAATGGAGTTTTTTTTTTCTTTCCTTTCAATCTACACCTTCTTTTAGGCGTAGTTCATCTGCAACAATGAAGGAAATGAAGCGATTGCTATGACGTCGTTATACGCTGGGCGGAAAGCAAGAACAGGGCGAGAAAATTACGAGTCCCGTGAGATTTTGCGAGAACGAGGCACTCACTCGACGAAGAAGGCGAGGCGGGCCTTTTATATCGAGTTTGTTTTGCAACGTTACGTCACCGCCGTCGTCGTAGTAGTAGTAGTATTAGTCATAGTATTGTTACCAGTACTATTGCTACTATTAATAGCAGTGCTTGTGGTAGGGTCACGCAGGTTGCATGACCAGAAGGGGAATACAATGAAGAAATAAATAAGATGATGAGGATGCTTGAAACAACGATCATAGCTACTAAGCTCGAAACGATGAAGATGATCTTGTTGATAGTTTTTTGGCAAAAAGGACTTCAGGGAAAGCATTCCACATTTATGATGATGATGATGATTATGATGAAGATGATGATGCATGTGACCTTGCTAGCCAATCCCAGTCACGCTTGCCGTCCGACAGCTTTGATGGCGTAAAAGTGGCTGAGTGTTTTTTAATGAGCCCTTTCTGGAGAGACGTCTTGATGAAGCGTGAGTGTCCGGGGCGTGCTCTAGAAGTGACGGTGTGCGCGCGCGCGTGTGTGTGCGTGAGCCTGTCAGTTGTGTGGCGCATAACCGGCGATGGCGTCTTTCGAAACGAGCTTGTACTTATTCGTAGAGTGAGAGACAAAACTCGCAACAAAAAAAGCACATGGGGAGGGGGGAATCGAAGAACGCTTCTAGTGCGAGCGTGTTACTTTCATCAGGCAGGCAAATCAAGTCTCTTTCAACTCTTTCGTCGAACTTGTTCTCTGTAACGGGGATGTCTTACACGAAAACAGGCTACAACAACTCTCATCTCCTCTGCTCAATTCTCAATGCCCATTTCAGCTCGCTCGTATAAGACGAGTAAGAAGCAACGTACATGGCCATGCGTACTCGGTGAGATGAGTAAAGTAACGATGCAGCTGGGGCCCCCCGCAATCACCTCCCCTCCAGCCCTGAGCAACATTTTATGAGCACTCCGAGATGTTTCCCGTAACTGCCACCACGTATCTCGGGTGCTTTGCTTTCGAGCACTCTAATTGTGCGCGGGGCCCCGATTCTGCCCCCAAGGATATTAAATGTTAGCATCTTGAATTGGGGCGGTTGGTACATACTGACAAAGAAAGAAGTCACAGTGCTGGAACAGGACAGAGACGAGCGCCGTGTTTGTGTCATCTAGTCTCCGTCCTGTCCCAGCGCTGTTACATCTTTCTTAGTCAATATTAAATGTTGCCAACCCAATTCGTTCCCTCCCGCTCTATTCCCATATCGATAGTGGGAGAGTGGCTAAGCCCAATTGCATAGATGATTTGCTAGGGTGATTCACCATGGCATAATTCTCGTCCCAAGGGCAGGACACTGCGTGTCCGGTGGCATTGCGTTTTTTTTTCTAGAAGGCTAGCGACGTTGTTCTATAGTCCTCGAGTAGACAATCCCTGCTTACAAATTGTTTGTTTAGTTATTCCAAACAGCTCTTAAACGTGACACAGATGCGACTGGGCAACACAGGAGCAGCGTTGCGTGGTCTCTTCCGTGTCCCGTTTCTGGGTAGTCTGGAATAAATACGTACGTACCAACAATTAAAATTAACAGCGCAAACGGAGAACACGCCCCGCAAAAGAAATAAGATGAACGCACGAGCACTGACTATCATATGCTTTATTAATTCATTTGTCAATGCATATTCACGTGCAGATAAGACTCACCGCGTATGTACACAACAAATGTTCTAGACCAGTGACATATTCATAAATTCCCTTGTCAGATAAGGTCAGATAAGGTGGTTGTATGTAAGCGCGATTTGTTTGGATTGCTTTTCTATTATATTTTTAGTGTGTCACATAGATGACCAAACGAGACGTACACAAACAGACAGCCACAATGAAAGATGAATTGAAGCAGTAAAATTTTATTCATTTAGTGTCATTTACTCCTTGTGCCTTCAGTCTCGACCATATTTCTCCATCACATACATACACGTATTCTGCCTCTGCTTCTTGTCTGCTGAGTGACTGCCCTCTTTTACTGCGTTTTTTTTTAACAGCAGGGCGAAACATTTTATTGATGTTTGCAAGGTCGCAACATCCTCCATACATTACATGCTTTACGGCAGCTTCCTGCCCCTTAATATGGCGTGCGTATTTCATGTTTCTTACGTCCTTTTTATTGTCTATACCACGCATTTTAAGGAATGCGGGATGCCAAACATTTCCAAGCTCTAATGGTGAGCCGCTTTATTAAAGGTCATCATCACCCTCATCACCAATAACAACAACAAAAACCAAGCTTCTCCGCGAAGTGAATTCTTACGAGTGGGCAAAGGTAGGTTCTAAGGTCCGTGATGTCTACGTTGAAGTCACCGACTGGTATATAGGGTTGCCGCTAGTAGGTGTTCTATATTGTTTTGTCACAATAATGGTTGGCCTATTGTAAACTTTTCTATTAACATACACACATACATGTTGCCTGTATCAATGGTTTTCTAGCCATCATGACAGCGCACAATGAGCGTTGAAGACAAAGCGAGGTCCCCAAGACCATAAGGTGTACGTTCAATCCACTGACTAGTATAAATGATTTGCACATTAGAGTGCTTTATATCTTCCCGTTTTGTTCTTTTCTCTAACCTTTCGTTAACGGCTGATGTGGTTTTATTTCACAGCTGCGAAGCAGGTGTTGTGATACGGTGTGGAAGCCGGGAGACCGGACGACAAGGGTGGGCCTTGAGGAGCATCGTCCCTAAAATGTAAACGCGTCGCATTTGCGTCCCCTGTAAAGGGTACTCTGCCGCACGCAGGCCCCGTATGCAGGACAGCATTACGTCGAAATGGTCATCATCGCGATTTTGCCAAGTTAATGACTGCTTACTGTCCAAACGCCAAAATCACCCGTTCGAAACAAAGGACACGATTGAATTCAGCGCGCTACACCACACTCTTTATGAGGGCTATAGGTGTGAATGGTTTCTCGAAGTGGGTTTCGAAAGCCCCTCCTCGGTGTTCGGCTAGCCACTGATAAACTTTTCCTGGTTGGGCATTCGCCATGTGACTTAGATAGTAAAACCGAAGCGGAATCGATCTAAGGAACATCTATTACTCACTTCTAGTGTCAATAACCACATCAAAGTCTACGAGCCACGAAAATAATACCGCCACCAGCTTTTAGCCAGCCAGACTCCGAAAATGGGCGGTGCGATTTCTTCATTTCCACGTTTACTTGACAAGGCAGTCGACGTGATCATGCCACTTGTAACAACGTATGGTTGTGAGCAGGTATTCTGGACATTAGCCTGTCTGAAAAATAAGCAAAGGAATGGGCTGAATTCGGCAGCCAACATGCGTATGGCCCTGACTGTAACGTCGCTTCACATTGAGTTGTTGGTGCTAGAAAATTAAGATCAGTTTCATGTAAGGAAATAATTTTGTATATACCCTCGTTTTCAAACTCATTGCCATCGAAGGTAGCGTGTATCGAGGGAAAAATAGTTGCAAGAAAGAAGGGGGGGGGGGGGTTCGTTGGCAATTGATGGAACTAGAGTTCCCTAGGACCAACCTGCTTGAGAATCCCTGCTCTAGTAGTCATTGTGCTAGGATGCTGGTCCGTGAATAGTGGTATCGAATCTTAGCCGTGGTGGTCACATTTACATGGAGGGACAAAGCTAGGGTACTGTGTGCTTAGATTTAGTTGTACGTTAATGAACAAGAGGTGGTCGAAAATTAGGGAGTTCTCTACTACGACGTCTGTCAATTATTTTTCGGTTTCGCGAAGTAAAATCCAATATTGTGCGTTCATATTGTGCCCACCTCCTCCGTAACACCCTCTGGGTCTTGAGGGCATATAAATAAATAAATAAATAAATAAATAAATAAATAAATAAATAAATAAATAATAAATAAATAATAAATAAATAAATAAATAAATAAATAAATAAATAAATAATAAATAAACTATTTTATTATCATTATATCGCTGACCTACGTTAGCCAAGAGTACTTGAGGTGTGCCTTATTAATGCGAACCGTTTGAGCTGTTTGTAAGCCACATATGACGACAGTAGTAAACTCAGTATTGATATGATAATACGCGCCGCCCTTTCGTTGCAATGCTTGAACTATGGTATAAATCAGTTTTTACGGCCCGCTCGAATCTATGCACACGGGTGTTTGTTCAAAACAGTGCGTGCGATAATGGCCAGTAGTTCTGCTACTCCTCCACCTAGACTAAGTGCGTCTATTTACCAGGCATTGTGCATGAGTACGCCGTTAAAGCCTACCCAGTGGCAATGAAAAAAAAAGCATGCCACGCGAGATGCTTTTAGCCATTCTGTGGCACATTTGTTTGTAAATATTTTGGTGTACTTGATTCCGTCTGTCCCGTGTATTTGCGATGACCGTGACTATTCTGTGGAGGGGCGGGGGAGCTTTCAATGATTGGCTCGTTAAAAATGCCTTGTTAATTGTTAACAAGGAATTGTTAACAATGCCTTGTTAATAATGCCTTGTTGTGTGGCTCACAAACAATGCATGTGTTTTATTTACACTCGTGGCGTAGCAGCACAATAACTTTCCTGCTTTCGCTAACCTGCGTAGAAAGCAGCGCCTCAGGTGCGGACAAGAACACCTCTCTCGCTGCACAGGGTCGTCTGTGAATTACCAGCAATCACGCCTTGGTGTTTTATGTTTATACGGGTCCAACTGTGGCGTAACGTCCTGAGAAATATGGTGGTGTAGATAAAGCGAATAACGATTTAGGCTATGGTGGTAGCCTTATTTAATACTATGGGAAGTACATAGTTGTTTACATGCCACCGTGCGTTATCATCCACGCTTGCTTTACCACCCCTTGTTGTAACAAGTACCCACACGGTAGACAAAGACTACGCTTCCATAAAACGCGCCGTATGACAGTAATCGCGTCTTACACCGGCATCGTGTTTTCCCGTGGCGGAATAACAAACATAAGCTGAGGTGCTCCGTGAGTGCCTTTTTAGAAGACACTACCTTCACGGGCTGTTTATAAAAGAACATAGTGTTTGTCTTGTTTGAACTGGCTTTTCAGGGCGCTAGCAACTGGTGAAATTGTTTTTCAAGGAGCACACCGGAAGTCTCCCCCGGCTAACCGCAAGTTCAGCGTTTGCTCGAACGTTCTGAAAACACAACAAACAATATGGATACCTATATGGAACGAAGGTGATAGTTCAAGTGAACATTGAGGCAGTATATAATAGATGATGTTTGTATGCTGAAGTTGTGGAAATAAAAAAAAAAGTTAGGCTGAGCTCCAATAAAGTGAACCAGAAGCTGAACGATTGTTTAGGGCTATTGGTATTTAACAGCACAAAAGAATGGTTGAATGCAGCATTAGGTTGCGTAAGTTGTTTTTAACGATACTGTCACGGATATAGAAATGCCACTGAAAATGATCTCACGGTCGTGGTTTCGAAACACAAATATAAGATGAAACCCTTTAGTGCATTAGAATTTCTCTCGGGTAGGTGATCATCCTACATGTCATGAATGGTGCTCTGATTTGTAATCGCTCTGGTTGCATTCATTCTGCACTTATGGCCGTGTGCGAGCAGTGTCACCTGTTTTGATACATTAGACTTTTGTTTTGTTCTTTCTTTGTTGATTGAGTAACGAATTCATAACTCTAAAATAGTTTGCCCCTAATAATATTAACTTACCAAGGGAATTGTTCCTCGTGCTAGTAAACTGTGTGTCAGGAAATATTTGACGTCACCACGCGACGTAACGATTACGTCAAGATGACGTAACAAATTTCAGTGGCCTGTGGCGTCATTATGTGACGTCACTGTTCGCCACAATGAGAACGCCTGCTTTCTTTTTTGGAAGTTAGTGGTCGTGTTGGTGGCCGAAAAATTAAGGCGCGCCATTCAGCGATTCACAAAAAAAAGCGTTTGTCCAAACTCAGTATTCGACATTTTGTTTTGGCAGCTTCCTAACGTTTACTTTTCTCTCTATTTCAGCCGCTGTTGCCGCTTCCAAGGGATACATGGACGCCATCTCTCGACTAGCGCGCCATGCTCACCAGGCAACCTGGGGAGGGTGCACGGATATAGGTGAGGGCATCTGGCTGCAGCCCACGTAACTAATGACATACACTGAGCACGGACTCGGAAGATTACGGCAGAAGGTAGTGCGTAGCTGAATGAGACGTATATACGTGTTTGAATACGTACGAAGGAAAAAAGGATAAGGGCTCGTTTTTCTTTCTTAGGCCAAATAATAATGATAACTTACTGGAAATGACGGCAAGGAAGGTGCCGGGACTGTAATTACTAGGAATTGTAATACAACTATGAAGTAAGAAAAGTGGATGAAAATAGCACTTTCCGCCGCTGGTAGGCATCGAACCTTCGATATTGTCCCTCCATTAGTTTTTTCACTTAATTAGCATTCCACTTCATTATTACGTGTACACACAGCATTGCATAGCATTCGAGAATATTTTTTTTGTCACTTTTTTTTCGTGATTGAACGTCGTGCATCTGGATTGTGCTTCACCAATTTTCAAGAAAAGGTGTAACGTTTAAGTGATTTCCTGCAACCACTGGATTGCCTATCGTTGTATTGATTTGATAGTCCACGCTTTTCTGTCGTATAAAAGAGAGTCCTCTCGTTCCATAAAAGAAATTGAGTGTTCTTTATACAATGTAGTGAAAAGGAAGCCCGAACAAGCATAATGCGGGAAGGAAAAACCAACGAATCAACTTACGTATGAAGACCTACTGAAAAATAAACATTGAAACCAAAATACGTATGCACTTGAAACAGACAAACAAACAAACAAACAAACAAACAAACAAACAAACAAACAAACAAACAAACAAATGTAATTGACAAGGGAACAAAAGGAAAACCGCGTTTCGACTAACCGATAAGTTTCACTTTCGCAGTTATGTTTTGTGCAGAGAACATATTCTTCTTCAAGCTTGTCCACATTCGAAGCGTCCCTTCCTTATTTATGAGATCTCCGCCACCCCTGTCGCACTCTTTTAGACGCCCTACATTTCATTATCTTCTCCTTGTCTTCGGTCTCTTTTTAACTTTTTAACCCTGTAGACTTCAGCGTTAAAGCCTTGATTTTTGCTATGCCACGAGCCGAGGTATAAAAAAAAAAGGCAGCGTTTCACTCTTTTTTTTTTCTTACGCCAGCGTCGCATCTCTGTCGTTCCAAGCGCCCTCTCAGTTTCACACCCATTCCCTGATGTAATGGCATCGCACGCCGCCTAGCTCGTGAGTGCAGACAAGAAAGACAACCGTCTCCCTGCTTCCTTCCAAATATCTCCCTCGACAAAGGAGCAAATAGAACGCTAACGTCACCGACAAAACAACAACATGCATAAGCAAATGGACAAAACACCATCTTATCCTCGATGTCACGTTCAAGATTTCCCAAACCAAGGTTCGGCCTGCAGCTTTGAAACAGCCTCCTTTAAATGCCCTTCTCCCCGCATCTGCTTTCAGGCCATCTCTATTGTTTTAGGGATATACTTTTAGCGACCCCATACTCCACACACTGCCCTGCCAGACGCATTGTTTTTTTTTTCACGTTTTTCCTTTCTTTTCCATCTCTCTCTTTACATAGTATATGCCGTTTGCTCAGTGTTTGTCGCAGGTCCGCCTTCGGGTGTGTCGTGCCTTGAATCGCAAACGCCCACTCAACTTCACTCCCTTCCCATCTCGTTCCTCTCCCCTTTCATCTTCCTCCTTTCTCCCTAGAAGCCATCCCTAGTTTACTGCCTCTGTCGGGTCAAAGAACAAGTCACACCATGGCTTGATTTAGGCTCCTTGGACCCGGTAAACGCGCAGTGCATAATGTTTGAATTTCCTTTTCGTAGCTTATGGTCATTTATGCATGTTTAGTGCGGGTTTCGTTTTAGAGCCTGCCAGCAAGTTAGCTTAGACGGTATTCGTGCTGCGCATTGGACGAAGTGAACACACTTTTGACTAGATTTTTATTGCGAATACGTGGCGTTATTTTTTCGAGTGCTCAAGGTTTAGATTTCTTGCAAAGACAATTTTTGTTGTTATGTGTCTAAGTATCATCAATTAGGAAGAGGAAGAGAAAAAAAAACGGGAAAACAGGCTAGTTAACTGCCTGAAATATAAAGCTTCCGACGTTTCTGTAGAAACACATGGCGATATCAAAGGAAATTATCGGGTCATCAGTTCTCGCTTGGAAACCGTACTCGGCCGCAGTGATATCATATACACGGCGAAGCGTCAAGAGGTTTGTCATCTTTATTGGCTAAAGAAGCCGCTGTTACGAAACTTCGGCGTCACAGCTTGAGGAATGACTCCAGGACGTTTCAAGTGTCAGAATTTGAGTTTAGCGCTGTAAGGAAGGATACAAAAGCTGTTATACGAATGTATTATAATCTAAGTATATACCCTAGACCATGTCTGTATTTTTAATGCATGTAGTTTTTCCAAAAAGGTCTTTTTCTTGTAAGGTAGCAGTAATTTTTTTCTCCTTAATGTCACGTTTGCACATTTTCTGACCTTTACTCCAATTTAAATGCCGTAGAAGCTTCCGATAATCGAAGCGTTATCTGTACATTGCTTTTCACAACGAAATCGCAGCAATGCATAATTAACTCGCACTGAGTTGAAAGCGCTAGATAGTGACCGTCCTTTAGTTTTTCTATCTTGATTTTCTAAAATTTCTGCATTTTCGCACAGTTATGATTCGACTTCTCGTTTGAAGAAAGTTTGACTCCTCACGTTTAATGACTTGTTATTCTACGATAGAAAAAAGGGATTTGAATAAATAAGCGCGGCCCGTCAGATCTCAGGGTGATAAACTGACGCAGAAAAAAGAGAGATAAAGATAACAAAATGAGACGAAAGAAACAAACGGCAATAACACTGTGTGTCACAGGAAATTAATCAACCAACGAGAAATTTCTCGCTTACTAAGCGCTTCACGTAGGTACCTGTCCGCTAAGCCAAGCCAGTTATAAACTCTAGGTAGTAAACTCTCGTAGGTGCTAAACCCTATATATTTTTTTAATAATAACAAACAAATATCAGTGCACACACAGTCCTCCAAAGGGCAAACTCTGCGCGCATCGCTGGCATACCGAATTTAGCGTCCTTTCCATTTTGTTTCAGGCGCAGAACCAACAGTACCACAAGTGACAGCCATAGGCATATTAGTTAAAGTTGTTCATGGAGAATTACGAAGCAGAAGCCAATGACAGCAAAGGCAGTGCCAAAGCTTGCTTCTTCTTTTCGGGACCGAGAAAAAAAATGGGAGGATGGGTTTGCTCACTCACAGAGGAAGCAGCGTTTCTTCTTCGCACAATTGCTCGATCGTGCAGTTCAATTTAATTTCTTCGGTCATCTGGGAGCACCTGAACTATTCGACGCGACTTGGGAAATCAAGCTAGCTCCTAAACTGTCGAACCGGCTAGGGAAATCATCCTCTAAAGTACCGAGTATTCCTCGCGGGAAAGAGGATTTCGATCAGCGGCAAGCTATTCGCGTTTTTGTTTTTTAGATGCGCAAGCATCTTATACTCGCGCCTTGTAGTGCGCCGTCCGCGCCGTCCGCACCGCTTCTCGAACATTCGACAGCTGACGCGCGCGCATGCGCCGTCGCGCCGTCGCCCACAATCTGTGCCGCGCGCGCTTCTCCTTCGAGAACATTCGACAGCTGACAGTGCATGCGCCGTCGCGCTGTATATATACTCAAGGTCGGCGCTCGCTCGCTCAGTTGCCGCTCGTCGGTTGGTTTGTACGGCGCGTCGACGTCCAAGGTCGCGGTGAAATGAATTCCAACGAATCCACAAACACAATGATCGACGTCCCTTCGACCAGCGCCGCCCTTTCGCATACGTGTGTACGTGTTCACTCATTTAACACCCCCTCCTACAACCACGTTAACCAATTTAGCCATCGACCCAAGTAAGTCGCAATTTAACACCCCATTTCACAACCACGTTAACCAATTTAGCCATCGACCCAAGTAAGTCGCACTTTAACACCCCGTTAACCAATTATATGCTCCGCATCCTCCTCAGTGTTCCCCCGAGGGAAGCTGCGGGCAATTTTTTTCGCCTTGCCAACCGGTGGACTCAAGTCTTTCCATCGAACAAAATTATAGCTATGTCATGCTGGTACAGTTTTAGTCTTTAATAAAGATATTAGAAGAATTAAAATGAGTAAACGCAAAAGTTTGGCAAGTAATTTGCTATCATCATCGACTCGTAGCCGCCATTTGTGGCGGCTGTGGTGAAAGATACTCTTCGTGTTGAGATAGTGACGTTTTAAACGGTTTCTCGCGCCAAAAATTTGCAGACTGCGTACTCGCATCATCTCACAATTCAACATTTATAAACGCCCAGCCTCTTCAATAAGAATAGTGGGGAGGGGGGGGGTATTTCTACTACACAAAATTAAAAAAAAATCACCCAGTCGAAAATAAACGTGAAAACTTTAGGATCTGTGAGGCGCGATTCGCGAGCCCTTCGGCGACGCTCGTGTTAACGGGCAACCGCGTGGGGGCGCTCCGAACGGGCAGCAAGGTCGGCGTCCGTGGCTGAGTTTAGTGCCAAGGTGGAAAAAGAAAGTGAAAGAATGCGGGGAAACCCGTACCACCCAGACCCGTGTCATCTTATACCGTACACTCCACGTCTACACTATACATGCGCCTGTCATATGCCTTAATCTTCTCCTCTTCTCTGCCCTTACCACCCTGCTCCTATTTCTCACCTTCTTGATATATATTGATATACACACGATTTAGGTTAAACTCTACCTCTTCCTTCTTGCTTTCTCCCTTATTCACCCTCAGTTCATTGTCCCGCTAGTTATGCTGTATATAGAAACACAAATATAGTGTGATTGACCCTCCCCTTTTTATTTCTCGCCTGCTCGCCTTCCATACACTTCTCTTCCTAGCTTCCCTTTCTACTTTCTTGCTATACGCTACCGTAAACGACGACGACACAATTTTCCTGCTTGCCATTTCTCCTCATCCTTACATCTCTGCTGTTCACCTTCACACTTATTTTTCACACTTTCATGCTATTTGTACTACACGTGACGATGCTGTGCTCAAACCACATTTGAACCCTCACTTCCATTTAGCACTACTATACTACACGTGACTATGGCACACTATCAATGAAGGAAAAAAAGAATAAATTTAAGGGCATGTTTTTTTTTGTTAGACACAGTATCAATGCGAACAGCAGACAAAGATGTCAAGAGTAGCACAGTGAACGTTCTTAGAAGCAATTAGAATGTGAATGGGAAGAAATAAAAGTGCACACAAAGATGATGCGCCACCGGCAGGATCCGAACCTGCGACCTTCGAGTAACGTGTCCGATGCTCTACCACTGCACTATCGCGGCTGTAATATATTCCTTCTATTGTTAGGGTATATATGTGCATTTAGACGTGAAAGTGTCTGTCAGTGCCGCCTGTTGCCATTGCAGCAGGTGTGGAACACCCTTTTTTTGCCTTTAACACAATGTAAACTTGTGAAGTGACATCATTCAATAAACAGTATGCACAGGGTGGTGGAAGTACGCACTAGGGAGAGGGTATTGCTATCGCGTTCAACTCTTGAAAGCGAAGCTTAATGATTCCCAGTTTTTGTTAAGGCTCGTGGCCCACATGGAACTCAACAGTGCCTTCGTAGTGCATGACGCCAGGACAGAAAAAAAAGGCAAAGAAAGAAATATAGAAAGAAAGAGAAAAAGAAAGAAAGAAAGAAAGAAAGAAAGAAAGAAAGAAAGAAAGAAAGAAAGAAAGAAAGAAAGAAAGAAAGAAAGAAAGAAAGAAAGAAAGGACGCCATGCACGCAGGTGCAGAGCTTCTCTTTTCGCAATTTTTCAAATAAGCCGATGGCTGCTGAACTTTTTTTTGTGCGTGCGAATCAAATAGTAGTAATGTAAACAAAAGAAACTTCGTGACACTAATCTCTTTTGCTCTCTCCCTCCCTCTCTTGAAGCAAGGGTTGGTCATCGTCTTTCAGCTTTTTTGTCGTTTTCCCTTGACTCACTAGACATACTTTTTTACTGCCTTATTCGTAGTGGCTGGAGCTATTGCGAAACTCAGTGACCCGAAGGCAGTCTGGTGCGCTGCTCTGTGGAATTAATTAGGAGGAGAGAGAGAGAGAGAGAGATCTGTGACTGCTTTTCCCGTTTTTTCGACGATGACGACGTCGGGGATCTGAGGGAACTAAGAAGGGTTCAAAGAGTAATATGCACCGAAACTAATATACTCCGCACTACTGGCAATAGAGCACATATAGAAAATGAAAGGGGTGCATTCTGAAATGCCTAATTCTGACACCCACCCTTGCTTTCACTGCCACAGTAGTAGCTAGTCTGTTGCAATGCTGCGAAAATTAAGCAACATTTAAGGTATGCAAGGTTAATGTAAAGGGAGAGAGAGAGAGAGATAATTTATTGGAAGACCAAGATGTCAGCCTCAGTTTCTGTGTTCTCGCCTGCTACTCAGCCTAGGGGGAAAAGGGAAAGCGAGGAAAGAAGTGATAAAGATGATGATGGGGACAGGAAGAGGTGATGCGTATCTACAATGACCACGTAAGACAGTGATCTTCTTGAAGTATATTATCAAATCCAGTAAACTTGAGAAAAATTGATAAATTCCCTTGTTGCAGCCGTTGATGAAGTCTGGTCAGACATTGTGGATAATAGGTTAGCTTCACTAGTGTGTTAACACCAATGCCGGTCAACATGGAAACCAGCGTATTTCGTTGGGACACGTACAGAAGGCAGTCTCACAATAAATGTACTAGAGTCTCAAGCACTTGGCAGCGCTCTCAGTTTAGGCTGTGAGCACGGCCGATCACCAGACGCTGGGTGGGAGGTCTCCTGATTCCAGAAGTCATCTGGCCTTCGTTGCCTTCTTGACCCTGGCAATGGGACCTCGGTGTTGGTCCAGGTCTTTCGGTGCGAGTTCGGCCTCGCACGTTTCGAGAAGGTGTTCGTTTGGTTGACCGGCGTCACAGGTATTGGGCGAAGGCAGTATGTCTGTATGTGTGTGGTTCAGGCACGCGAGTATCATGTGGGCCAAGGCGTCAGGTACGCTGAAAATTTGTCAAGTTTATTCGTGTGATGTTGGGTACATTATGCGAATCAGTGCACCGTGTGTATAAGTGTTGCTCTGAATAGAACCACAAATAAATAAATAAATAAATAAATAAATAGGAAAAATTGCGATCCTTGTCACGTTTTTGACGTAAAGCGTGCTCTGCCACAATAACTATATTTGCAAGGAGAAGCCCAGCTAGCACAGCTTTTGGAGTGCGTGAATTTGGTATGTGCATTTCATAGCTCGCACCACCCTGAAATATTGTAGCAACGTCACAAGCAATGGACAATAATAGCCAGCTAGCCATCCAGCCAGCCAGACCGGGCTTATGGCGTTCGCAATACTGCACGCAACTAGGGGAAACGAAGAGCATCATATGTGCGCTTCAAACGTGAGTGAGTGAGGTGCTCGAGCATGTTGAAGAAACTTTAGCAGAGCAAGGAGAGGGAGGGGGAGAGAAAAAGAAAGAAAGAGTTGAATGCTCTAGCCGCTTGAACTTTTTTTTCTTCAGCTGATCTTGAAGTGAAAGCTCGCCTGCGTTCATTCCTAAAGCAGCCCGCATAACGGGAGACGTCGCCAACCTAACCTTTCTTCTTCCAGTTTCTTGCCTTTAGATTTGATTCTATAATCTTCTCTCCTTCTTCTCCAACTCTTGGTGTAAACAAGAGCCCATTCTCACATCTCTCCAGCTATTTTTTTCTCGGTTTCTTCCATGCTTCAAGATTTCTTTGGTCTTTCGAAGCCCCGTGGGTTTAACACCATCTTTCTGGCTTCTTCAATTTTGAGTCGCCATCATTACCACTCCAACAACGAGCCTTCCACACTGCCCCGCCTCCTAATTAAACCTCTCTCGTCCCCTCTCTCTTATGACAGTGAGGATTTTCACATTATGCAGCGGTGTGGCGAGGCTTAGTGCCAACACGTTCTGTGTCAGGAGCGTGCTTACTACGTCGCGTAAGTCATGGCAACTCCGCGGGTCGGCCTGTAAGGTACTTCTAGGTATTGGTTATACCCCCCATAGTCACCTGAAACGTCATATTCAAGGTGAAGAGAGGCGTGGTGGGAGGAATGACCTTCTTAATATGGGATTATCAAAAGGCTGTGGCTGCAAATACGCGTGCTTGTGTGTTTGAGTGCGTTTCACTCGTGATGGCTTCGAAATGACGCGAATGAGCATTTTAGCTGGACAGTAATAAATCTCACGTGGTGGACCGAGCAATATTATTGCGCAAGCGAGTGAAAGAAAAGCAGAGGAGGTGGAAGAAAAATTGGGGGATCCTTAAGCTTCGCCTTTAAAAGTTGAACGCAACAATGATACCCTGTCCCTAGTGCGTACCTAGATGCGTGGCCATGGCTCGAGTACAGAAGCTACTGCCGCGTTTCGTCATCACAGTCGACTAGCATTCACTCGGGCCCTCTATTTGGAATGTAACTGGAGTGTTTCATGTGTAGAGAAGGAAAAAGTGGCCCCGTATCTGCATGTTACACTGCAAATTTCGTCTAAAGACGATAGTATTGCGCCTGGAGAGAGTGAAGAAAACGTTTATTTGGCGTTGTTCGCAGAAAAATCGGTAAATGGTATTCTGGAGGCCTTGAGCGTGCAGCGGAGGCGAACGAGCGCACCAAGTCACGTCACACGTGAGACATGAGCGCTATCTGGAAGTTATCTCGGAATACGAAGCGCATGGCGTGCGTGCCCGTCTCGGAGGCAATAAGATGTAGAACGCAAAGCGACGGGTAGGTGCCACCACCGTGTCGTCTTAGCAAAGCGTTGGTAACACTTGCCTTTTCGTGGAAGCGCGGCATTGTCAGCGCAGCGCGATAAACGCTACGGTCTTTGGAATTACGTATGCTTGTTCTAGTAAAAAGACACACATACAGAATATTGACGTGTTGTTATGGTGCCTCAGACATTCGCGTTACTTGCTTTTTAATCGACCATTGCACAAGTAGGGACGCTGAATATTCAGCAATATTGTTGTGCGCTGCGGGTGGGGTCGGTCGTTTGTAGTATCGTTTGGCCACTTTGATGCCGTTTAGGGTACCGTTAAATGTGGACAAAAAGACAAATGTACAGACAGACAGACGAAAATTTTTGCGTCGAAGGTCCCCAAGAAAGACTATCGTCTTTAAAATAGCAAGGGCGTAGCGGAACATGAACAAACCTAAAGAAACAAGGCTTGCGCCCTCCAAACGCGGTTGACAAATCAGGGCAAGCGTTCAGCGCCGGCAAAGCCACAGCAGCGCAAGATGAACGAACGCATACTTGCGATCTTATTTTACTAGCTCCTCGTCTATGTGATAACTATGTATGAATTCAGATCGTTGTGTGTACATACCTGATTAATAATAAAAATAAATATGGTCTGCTTCATGCACGGCCAGGCAAAGCTCTGCTGATGTCGTCACCTTTATAATTAATAGTTCGCGATGAGGTGGAGATGAAGACATGGCAGGGTAATCACCTGGTACCGGTGCAGTGCTCGAGAAGTAGGGGAAGATGTGTATGCGTTTACTCTGGATGACTATAGTGACCATACTATTCGCCATGCAAGAAGCTCTCAGTTTTTATGCCAATGTAGGGTTGATTTCTCGTTCAATTGTTTGCATGCATATAAATTTTGAGTATTTATATTGATACGCACCTTCTCTCACCGTGACAATATATTTGTGTTTACGATATTTTTGGTCGATTGTTTTTTATGTAAAAACGTATTGACCTTAAAACGGCTGAGTTCGGCGCAGCCCGTCTCTCCGTGTAAGCACATAATAAAATCAACATCGAGTATGCCACGACATCCTTCTTTTGTTGTTTTTATTTCCTTTTATCAGAAACTGTAGACACACAAAACGCACACACTCAACACTCAACCTCACCTTAAATATGGCTTGACGTCCGCGTCTCTATTCGCACAATGCTCGGGCAGTATCACTGGAGATGTGGTGCAAGGTCATTCAAGGACAACGTTATTATCATGATCAAGTGAAAAAAACTTCAGTTAAGGTCGGCTGATGTCCTTTGTAGTTCTGCGCTGCTTACCGCACTCTTCAAAATCGAACATGCTCGAACGTTTCCATGCCCTCACGTCCAATTTCTTTCTCTCGCTCCGTTTCGTTCTGGCGTGTGAAGACTTCGCTCTGAAGCATTCGAATGAAGGGTCTCCAGCCGCACCACCCGTATTTCAACGGCTGTTTTTCTTCTCTCATGTCTGGTTCGCGCACTATATTCGTGGCCATTGCTACATTGACAATGGTGCTTGGACGGCATCGCACCTTATGGGTGTGTTCCATTACTCTTGTAGACGGCTAAATAGACAGCTAAATTGACGGCAGTCATCTTAAGTCCCATTCCGATTCTCACGTAGCCGGCAAAGTAGACAGCTCCTAGAAAACGGCATTGTAGACAAATGCCATGCCGGCTACTTTGCTGTCTAAACAAGATGGCGACTCAGCGAATCGCTCAGATAGACCGAGTCTCGCCGGAATGGTCGTCTGCACACAAGCTGACGCTTCTCTAGTAGCTCAATGTGAATAATATTTAAGTTTTTTCATATTTCAACACCGATTAAGCCAGAAAATACAGCTGTGACGTTTGTTCAGTTGGGCTTTTTCTTCTCAACGCGAGGTATATAGCGCCTCTTCGCGTAAAAGCCGTCTAGACGTGTCCGAATTTTCGGAGAGCATGGGCTCGGTGCTGTGTTCTAAGCAGTGTGCGTACACTGTCTACGTGCTGTCTAAGAATCGGAACACAGCCTAAAACGAGCTCGCAGGGAGCTACCGGAACCGGAAACACCCCCCTTTCCACAAGATGAAGGAAGAGAAGCGTACATGATCACTCGCGAAGGTTCAGCCTCATCTCGAATGCTTCCTCGTTCTCCTATACTGGGCAGGGAGAGGGACGAAGGGGGAGCAGAAAGACAGTTGAATAGAGTATGGAGTTGGGCGTGTTGGTAAGACATAACTGATGACTTAGCGCGTAAAATATGTCCTTTGTTTCCACTAGTTTCACTTGCCAGCAGAGATGGCTTCGACTCCACGGGAATCGAATAAGCTCTCGCCATTCTCCCTTCTCACTCCATCACGAACGTGGCTTAGGCGAGTATGCAAATGAGGGCGCATCGCGCTGGCTCTAGTCGTACAACTTCTACTGCGCTTCGAGTTCGTTGTGTAGCTTTAAGGAAAGAATACGCATTCGTAAATTCTTCGTTGCTAACAATTTGTCATGCAAGTGGCGGCCCTGTTCGGCGTGCCAAAGCGGACTGCGAATAAGCCTGATACTTCGACATCGCTAACCACTGCCTTATTATACTCCGTCACACCAGCTGGACTGTGTGAGTAGCAGTTCCACTATTACTAGCCACATTAATCGTACACAGTGCCTGTTATGAATAGCGTTATATGCGTGTGAATAAATAGAGATTTTAAGGAGGTCAAGGTGTCCTAAATAAAAAAGAAAAAAAAACAACTACGAGAACCCTGAACGTGCCGAACGTCTGCCTATGGAATTCACACCTCGATAGCTTACTTTGTTTACATGACTTCCCAGACCTGCATTGTACGAACGGCGACCATTGCGTGCTCTGCAAGTCATTGGAAGACGCACCGCCAACGTGAATGGCGAAAATGATATTGAGCTCTTCACATGCGGTTCAATGGTTTACGCTTTCTTTTCTTGACGTTTCGGCAAAGCCGTGCGGGGTTCAACACAAGCCGCCGCTACAAAAAAACAAGGGTTAAGGTGCAGGGGTCGGCGTTCCACAAAGTCGTTCGAATATAAAGCAAAACAACATTTCCGTCGAAAAGTGGCAATATCGGTTCCCCTCTTCCACGACTTTCCTATTGTTTCCCTTCCCTTACAAAGTGTGCTCGCAGGAACAGACAGGGAACCAACGGGGAGCGTCTCAACATTCGATAAAACTGGAGGCTGCCATCGGAAAACTCCAAGATGGCGTCGACAGCGCGGTTCATTCTAGGGCGCGAGATGCAGGGGACAGTGGGAAATGTGGCGACATAAAATAGAGAAGAAACGATATGGAAGGTGTCGTGACGCCTGGTGGAAAGACATGAACCGAACGTTAGGAGAAACAAAAGAAGTAACAAAATGATCAGCAGAGAATTCGGTGCAGAATCGGTTATGAGAGCTACTTGATTTTCTTTCCGGACTTCCTATGCTCCTCTTAGCGACCCGATGAGTGAGGGATTTTTCCGGGATCTCCCGCACTGCAGTGAACATGTTTGATGCAGCCCTAGAAATAAAGTGGTGAGGCGGAGTCGAAATGAAAAAAAAAGGAGTGAAAGAAAGAATAAGAAAGGGAGGAGAAACGTTCTTGAAATACGTCTGTGGATGAACGCATGGGCGCTCAAAACTGAGAAACGAAGAGCTCCTTTTCCGGTCATCTCACTTACTCCCCTTTCTATGCCAAGCAATGTGCTGAATTAAAAAAAAAACAGAGTTAAATGGGCTTCACAATTTCATCCTCATATCCCCCACCAAATATTTGTGCCTCGCAGTTTGGTGCAGTTCGACGGCTAGCGTGTAGGTCGCGCTGTCCTCCCGAAGCTTCGTGCTTGACGCCAGCCTTGTTCACAGTGTTGGCGCACGGCAGAAGCTCCCGTCTTCTTTCCCTATTTTACAGGAGCTCCGGCGAATCCTTCCACTTTTTTGTTCCCCTTTCTATTCCCATTATCCGTACACGCGTTTTAGGAAGCTTCCCCTTTTACCGCTTTTCTCTATCCCCATTCTTCATGGTTCGCGCGAAAGAACTCGTCAACTCGGAAATTGCGCGTGTGTATTACACAGGGAAGCGTAAGTCGCTGGGGTATTTTTTTTATTCGGGAAATACGGCGGTGCGATTTCGAGGGACAAGGGGATTTGCTCTTCGACGCGTATCGAATTTGCTTAGCGGGTGTTAGCGCGGCGTTGCCTTCTTGCTTTTAGGGCTGCCACCCAATGTGTTCGGCGATGAAGAGTATAGGCTTGGCGGGCTTGTGGGCTCACGTCTCTACATTCGTGCATGTTTTTGTGTCTAACATGGATGTCGAAATTCGCGTCATGAGTTGGTGGGTAATAGCTTGCATTTTTTTTACGGTGGCGCTGCGCAACTTTTTAAAGCTCAACTTTGGCGCTCCGTAATTAACTTTCCTTTTTTTTTCGAGCTTCATGCGCTGTCATTCAGTTTCGAAAAGACAATCAACAAAAGGAAAAGAAAAACTGGATAACTTCTGTGTACGTAATAATTGCATGTTTTTAACTCTATCCTCGTAAGTTTTGGAGTGGCGAGCTTTGAACAAGCTTCGATTAGTTCGCCGCTTGTCGAAATGGGACCACGATGAAATGAGCTTCCATCCCGTCATCAAAGTGAGCGTTCGTAAAGCCCCATCGTCATAATCTGAAGCACCGCGTGAAGTTTAGCAAGCGACGTAATCGCCACTTTTTTTCTTTTTTCGTGCTTTTATTCGTATCGACGATGTTCTATATTAGAGCTCGAGAGCGTAGATTGTATGTAATGAACTTGGAGGGCGTTAGAGGGTGTGGTGCAAGCTTCTATTTCACGGATAATTTTTCGTTTTTTGTTGTTTGTTTAATGCAGTAATGGCGGCAACTTCTTGCCTCAGGTTCTATTTACAATTTAGTCTAGAAGGCATCAAGTATATTCTAACTTTGGGCCTGCTTAATTAGTCATAACATGGCTAACTACTGGGTCTAGGTGGCTCCCCTGTTGCACTCGTAGCGATCACTCTCAGAATAATGAAAAAAAAAAGATAACGGAACAATAATCTCAAGGACGAAGCTGGAAGCAAACTTCGCTGGTGCGAGTGTGGATGCACTCCGAGTTTTACACGGACGCGCATTTCAAGTGCATATCCCGATTTACGCGCCCTGGAAATCTACGAAGCGTTGAAGGTCCATTCCGTTGGGCCATCATGTATAAGCGCACCATCTATTGTGCTAGCCGACAAAGAGATGAATTATCTACGTGATTCACCTTTGCAATTTCATTTACTCGTTGAGACGCATGCGCAGTGCTTCCCTTTCCCTCATCTGTCCCCTTTCCTCTTTCCAGGGCGTATATATGTTTTCAGACGAAATAAGCGCTCACGTTGTTAGCTCAGCGCTCGGTCCTGTGGCATTTCTTCTTCTCTATTACACCCGCGCTGTTCTTCACGATGAAGGACACACAGTTATCCAGCCTGTGCAAAAGTAGAAAATTCCAGGCAATATTGAACTTGTATGGCAAACAACATTAAGCATACTATACCACATTTGAATAATAGCTATTATTGAAATAATAATACCCAAAACCAAAAACCACAGCATATCCACAAAGTAAATGATATTGAGTGGGGCGAAGCGTCCATGCTTACGTCCGTGCATCCGTCCGTTAGTTCTTGCTTCCGTCCATCCGCACGATCATCCGTGCGTCCGTCCGCCTGTCCGTGTGTCCGTTCATGAGTCCGCCCATCCGTCTGCCCGTCCGTTCGTGTGTCCATTCATCCGTACGTCCGCGCGTCCATCTTGCGAACACTCAAAGTACCGCCATCTCGCATACCTTGTGGCAGATACCAGCTCCGTGCGTCCATCCATCCGTCCGTCCGTCTGCTAGTCTGACTGTGCGTCCGTCCGTGCGTCCGTCCGTGCGTCCATCTAGTGAACACTCCAAGTACCGCCATCTCAACATACCCGCTCTAGAGCGGGTATGTGCCACCGGTGGTTACGTACGACAACAACGGACGAAGGACAGACCAACACCCCAAGGAAGCTTCGCCCCTAAATATGATTGTGAGGAACGTCATAGCGGTGGGCTATAGTACACGAACTCTCACCATTCGGTGTTTTTTTTAACGTACACGTGCGAAGCACAGAAGACGGCCACAGTGGCTTGTTGATTATCTTAATAAAAAGATTGTTCCGTTCAGCACTTCCGCCGATATGACGTCGCCGCTGGGTGACAGGTGGACAGTTCACAGATGCAGCGTAAAACGACGCAGAGGGCAGCAAACTCGCTATACCGGTGGCCACGGAGGCATTGAAAAAGCATGTTAGATGTAAAATGAATTTAGCACTGGCTTATCTCAGCTATGCCAACATATACGTAGCGCGAGCTACGCCCGCACGAACGAACTATGGATGGATGGACCATGAATGAATGAACGGATGTGCGAACTATGGTTGCATGGATAGATGGAAGGGCGGATGGATCACGGAACGACCAATAAACCACAGATGGATGGACCGAGAAATGCACCCCGGATGGATGAACTGTCGACGGTCTAGCGAATGAGCGAGCTCACTCGAGACAAGCGCCACCTTTCTAGTGACGCGTCAATCCAGGAGATTCCAGGCCTTGATTGATTTGATTTGGTTGATATGTGGGGTTTAACGTCCCGAAACCTCCATATGATTATGAGAGACGCCGTAGTGGAGGGCTCTGGAAATTTTGATTACCTGGGGTTCTTTAACGTGCACCCAAATCTGAGCACGCGGGCCTAAGATACCAGGCCTTTTCCGGCGTGCCAGCTCTGCACCGTGTGACGTCACCGCTTCTAAGCCACGTGATAAGCCACGTGAAACGACACAACCTGGGATTTTATAGCTTACGCTACGAAAGCTATAGGAGGTGGGCGGAGGAGAATAAACACATTGATTGTAGACGACTTCACGGATTTTGTCTTGGAGTCATCTTAGGTGAATGCGTTACAAAATAGGTTAGTTTCTTGAAGCTAGCTCTCTTGAACAGGAGTGGTTGAGAGTAGTCATGTAGCCCTCATTGAATAAAAAAAAATCTTTTGACTTCTTTTATCGTGCCACATGAATGACTCTTTTCAGAGGCACTCTTCTGTGAACCACACGACTCTCAGAAGAGAATACAATGATCCCCAAAGAGATTTAGGGCCATTCACTGAGAATCCCATTGGAGTCTTGTACTTTTCATGGTAATAAAACTGATTGATTTGTTGATTGATTGAAGTACACATTTAGAGATAATTACTTAGTAACCACCCGAAACTTTCGAAAAAGAGTTGAAGACATTTGTTTTCTAAGGGCGTGCTGGTTACCGTAGTGTCCGTGTAACGCAGCACATCAACTGTGAATCACTTTACCTTTTCTTCATACGATCTTCTGTAATGTAATGCAACGTTATCGATGTCTTCAACGGCTCCTCTTCTCTGAATCAATTGTTTTGTGGCCTTTCGACGTCAGTGCCATCTCGTATTTGCGACCCAACTTAATGCGGTCGATTGCGGACGCATTTTTGATACGACGTCTCTTTCCTCCAGAAACCAACCAAAATGGGTAACTTATTGTTTTCTCTTTTTCGCCTTTCCTCGCAATGGTGTTGCTCGTCCTCTGCTTGGCTACCTTGCACCTAGTAACACTGAAATGCCTGCTCTTCCCTCTTTCTCATCTTTCTTCTGCCCTTCCCTAATCCCCCAGTGTAAGGTAGCCAATCGGATGTCTTTCTGGTTAACCTCCCTGTCTTCTCTCTTTTGTTGCTTCCGTGCGCGAATTTCACGCTATCGCTATTCGCCAGCAAGTCCGAAGTTCGGCCGTCGGGGAAAAGCGTTCCCAACCGAGGCATCATCCCGACCAAGGCGTCGTCGCCCATGGAAGCGTGCGCCGAACAATGGGCCCCGTAAATACGCGCCAACTCGTCTCAATCCCATTTCCTGTCCTGAGCCCGGATTGAATGCATGGCTATCCGACTGGCCCACCGTTGCGATCCGAGTGAGTTTTGGCGGAATGTAAAAGTAGGGACGCTACGGCTGCCAATCGGGAATCGCAGGTCCGTGGGGGCCTTCCCTTAATCCTGCTATCGCTGCAATGACACTGCCTGAGTAATGAGCGAAACCAAGCAGTGCGGGAAGGATTCATCCGTTGAGGGTTCTTTCGTAAAATTCCTTTTGACTTGGTATGTGGTGAAGGCCTCCTCGGGTGCACGTGTAGCCGAAGATAGGAATAGAGCCATTTGGAAATGTACACTCAGAAAACAAAAAGGTTAGTTTCAGTGGTATTTTGAAAACGCCACGAAGAAGAAAACTACAGCCATAACCGTAAAGGACGAGAAGATAGGAGAGTCGATATGAGAACAAAGGAGTATAAGTGCACCTTAGCCGAAATTAACAGAAAGAAATAAGCATGGACAGAGAATGCAGGACGTGGGTATTATAAACGCTGGTCATTAGGAGTAACAGACAGGATTCGAAGAGGAAGATAGCGTGTATGGAGAGGCATAAAGCTAGATTGGCAGCCAATATTAACAAGTTTCTTGGTATAATGGGCCGCAGTATGCACAGGATGGATCGTTTAGTGGAACGAGCACAAAACAAAACAAAACAAAAACACGAAAGCAATCTGTCTGACATCTGATACTGAAGACCACACGTTTTTTGTTTGATCGACTTCTAAGTGCCACGCCGTTGTCGGCCCCCGTAGGGTTGGTTGCCAGACGTTTCTTGTTTGCTGCGTGTGGTGTCACCCCTGTTTCCTTTCTATATGGGGCTATATCGTACTTGGCGTGGAAAAGAAAAAAAAAAGGACTACGACTTAGTGATGACGCTGTATTTTCTGTAACAATCCTCTCCCTGTACTTTCTTTTGTTTTACCGCGGAAATCCAATCTCGTGGCATAACCACAAAGCTACGCTATATACACAGATGTTAGGTTACTCGACTCGAACTGTCTTTTTTGTTTGTTAGAGGTGTTCCGTGTCCTGATTGAGGTGCCACACTGATCAGTGTATATTTATCCACTGCTTATTTCAGGCGCTCCAAACTCTGTGGGTTAGAGTCTGCGGTGTAGCAGAGAAGCGTGCTTGTTGAACAGCACAGCAACAGGGAAATGGTAAAGCTATCAGCAGGGAGGTGCTGACTGTGATTAAGAACAACAAGCTACCTCTTTGGGGTAGACGTTTGTGTGTTCCGCGCCGGGCCCTTCACTTGCCGAAAGAAACACAGCTGTTCCTGTGATCGCAACATCTGTCAACAGGAGAAGATACTATATCTGGTCTCGATCCTTGTGTGGCGTTTTCTTGACGCGTGTGTGTCGCTTCTAAACGCTCTTATCAGTCTCCAACTCTCTTCTTGTTAGGCGAGGCATAGTGGAGTGGTTATTGATTAGGAGAAACGGTGGACTATCAACTGTGATAAGGCTGCCGAGTATCAATTGTGATAATTATGCGTGTTGCTCAGAAGGTAACGAAAACGGAGTTAGAACTTGGGAACAACCCGCGGCTTCATTATTCCAGCTTTTAAACCATTTACTGTTTCGCCAAGTGCTGTGTGATGCAATGGTGTTTATAATTGTTAGTGTTTTGTTAGATTGTTAGTAGCCGGCAGGAAGACACGTGGTGGTGGCCCCAGATGGTAGCGAGCCAGTGTCTGAGCGGGCGTGCCATAATTGTTTAGTGTTCGTAATAGAGATAGGAGGCACAAAGTAAAAGCCGTGACGGAAACGTCGGGGAATGCAAAACCGCCTTGATCTCGTGGTTGGGCTAATGCCGGACGAGATAACAATTCTGTGCCACCAGACCAAAACAAGAAAAAAAAAAGAACTGATGCAGCTTTGCATTTTCCTGCAGACGTGAAGCGGCGGCTTAACAGAATGGCAAAGGTACCAAAATTTTTCGAGGTACACCGTTTGAGATAAGTATCGGCGTTCCAAGAGGGAGAATTCGCAGTGCCTGGATGCTTTTATATCACTTTGAAGAGTTTGTAGAACTGATGGCCAGATGCTGTCCTGTACACCAAACGCAGTGAAAGTAACTTCCAGTATAGCAATGTTAGGAGAGCACTGCAAAGGCGACATGACGCTGATACGACCACTGGGGTTGCCAATAAAAAAAATACTGGCTTTTAGAAAAGTATAACCTTGCACCAGAGATAATGCCGAAATCATAAAAAGTATCGAGAGCATGCTGCACGACCATTCATTATGTACATATAGAGTAATGTCATCTGCACATGCAGTGACCTTTACTTGAGTGTTACCACGTAGGCGTAAACCTCGAATCTGCGGGTAACGTTCAACGGCCCTTAAGAAGGGTTCTAATGCAAAGATAAATAGCACTGGGGAGAGGAGACACACTTTACAGACCCCACGCGTGTCTTTAAATTGGTGACTTTCACGGGAATCTATGTAAAAGGTACTTCCTGAATTAGTGTACATCGCGTGAATGAGGTAAATTAACTTCGATGGAGGCGGAAATGTTGTAGGCCCGTGTGCTCAGATTTGGGTGCACGTTAAACAACCCCAGGTGGTCTAAATTTCCGGAGCCCTCCACTACGGCGTCTCTCATAATCATATAGTGGTTTTGGGACGTTAAGCACCACATATCATGAGGTAAATTAACTTATCCAGGAATCCGAATAAATGTAAAACATTTAGTAATTAGGCACGTTCTATAAGATCAAAAGCTTTCTCTTGATCTAAGGAAACCAACAGTCCTTGTGCACATCGGCTAGTGGTGTATTGAATGATTTCACGCGCTAACCACGTATGGGTGTGTGTTTCTCGGCCCGGAACAGAACATACCTGGTGGGGAGCTGTTAATGTTGCAAGATATGAACCGATTCGGCGCACCAAGATGTTGATCAAGAGCTTGCAATCTACATTAAACAGGGTAATAGGGCGCCAATCTTGTTGTCGCGTGGACATTTGGTCTTTCTTGGGAACTAGTGTTACACGGCCTCCGTGGAAAGAGGTGAAAAAGGGTAATATCTCGGAAACACTTTCGAATGATGCCTGATATAAATGGATCAATGATAGGCCAGAACTGTACATAAAACTCATCAGGGAGTCCGTCAGGCCCTGGGGCTGAACCCTTTTTGATTGCGTCTAATGCGTCCTTTATTTCGTCATCGGATGACGGTGATAGCAGAACGTCATATGACATGTTTGAATTATGAAGTAAATCTTTTAGCAGCGGATGCGAAGAAACGGATCCTAGGTAAGTGTCACTAGGAACAGATTTAGTCATTGACTGAAAGTGTTGAGCGAATGCCTGAAAGTCGCGCGTACCCGCAGCAGCTGGCGCGGGAGAGTTCAGCGAGTGGGCAGGCGAGCCTGGTGGACGAAGCAGAGCTCTGCGTGAATACCTTAGCACCTCAGGGTGCGCACATGGTTCACGTCTACATTGCCAAGCTGCAGCCGAGAGAGAAGAAGCGCGCGTAATACGTTGGTACCGTTCAACTAGCTCCTCTTGCCATGCCCGCATTACAGTGGAAAGACAGGGATCTCGATTGGCAATGCGTATCTTCTGGATTAACAATGACGCATCTTTCGACATACGGGTGCAAAGTCCTCTGCCCGACGCACTGCAATGATGGCCCACTGATATTTAAGGCGATACCGATCAGCTATATCCGCCCCAATGAGTGATGCGCGCAACGCTTGGGACAATTTTTACGTGGACTGAGAGTCCTGGAGGACGCGGCAAGCGGGACGCATGGTCGCTGAATCGTTGGCGTCTCGACCGGGAGGCGGAGAGAAAGCATAACTGGGCGTTGGTTGCTAATGTACACTGTTGTCGGTGGCAATGACATTGCCCCAGTGTCGTGAACGTAGGTAATGAGACCGGGGGATGCATACACGCGATCAATTCTGCTGCTCGACGCCAAGTATAGACAAGTTCCACCGGACTTACGTCACGAAAATGCGGTGGCGCTGTCTTGGTACGCAAAAGACGCTCTGCCTACCGCAGTTTCTGCTGGGTTTTCAATGGTGCTTGAGGTGTTCTCAGTCAAGCAACAAGAAAAAAAAAAAAACGGTATGCCGATGAAGTGCGTCGCGGTTGGATGTGAGTCGCGTCCCACAACTTAGTCGCGTCTCACAACATCGCAGCCCTCAGCGCTTATGGTAGAAATGACGTGCGGACGTTGCTATAATTTTACCCGTAATGTCGACTTCGGCCTACTTGCATAATCGCTACCATGTACACTTTCATGAATGTCATTCAATGCTAATTGCTGCACAAGGCGCTCGAGTTCTCTGGCGTTCCAGTTTGGCCGGCCGCGACCACGAACGTCTGCGTGTGAGTATAAGACACAATAAAAGTCCCCTAAAAGTACCACATGTTGCGAATTTAAAAGGAACGCACCGAGCGAGTGGAAGAACGCATTATAGGTCATGGACGCCGCTGGAGCGTACACGCCAACAAGTCTTATACGCAACGAAAAAAAAGTGCAGTCGAACGCCAGCACGCGTTCGAAGGCATCGAAGGAAACATGATGGTCACGTAAAAGACCTCGGTTAAAATAATGACTCCGACGCCAGTGCAACGCGTGCTGGCGTACGAAAAGAAACAATCAATATTGAATGCGTGCTTGAAAGCGAGTACATCAGAAAGGTTAAAAAAATTTTGTTTCCTGCAGGAACAGCAAATGACATTGCACTGGACGCGCGAGAGCCAATACCTCAGCCTCTGTTTGCGGATTGCGGAAACCTTGAACGTTAAATGTAATAACCTTTAGAGTATATAAGAGCCACGGGGAAAAGTAAAACGGAATATAAAATCACGCAAAGGCAGGGGCACTTTTAGCTGGCGCTGGAGCCGGTGCCCCGCGTGGGGCTGAGTCATTTTTTTGTGGCCAGGCAATCCACTGCAGGCACGGGGCTTCCGGGACCGCGTCAATCTGCAGGAGACTTCTGTCTCCGTTGGGGGATTCTGAGTCACTAGTAGATTTCCGGTGGCGTTTGGTGTCAGGGTTCCTGAGCGAGTATGGTACAAAGGCGTTTACACTGACCTAGTTTATGTCACTCGCGCTGGCGCCTTCGTCAGTTTGCAGGGTGGTTTAAGAGAATTTTATTTCCGGATATGTCTTACATAGCTTATGTGCACACACAAAGATGGACAATGATGATCATGTGTATGTACAGTGCAAGCTGTTATATACAGCGAAAATAACTTATTTGTGTATCCATTGGTGTACAGTGCAAAAATTATACAAGAACAGAACATTCATAAACATCGAGATGAGTGAACTTGTATAAACAGTAGGCTATATGCACAAACAAGGGAGAGGGGGAGGGGAGGTCATCCACTGGGCAAGGTGTCGTTTTTGCATTCACCTGTGAGGACAATTCGCTCTCGTGCTAAAGAACAATATTGCAAAAAATGCGTTTCTAGAGAAGAAAAGGAAAAGACGCACTACGATTTCTCAGTGGTACAAGCTCTAGCCCACCTCCTCAGTAGGGGAGAAAAGGCATTCACAGTTTGTTCTTTTCACAATGACTATTCGCGTGTGTTTAGAAAAAATTTATTGCCGCAAACGTCAATAACACTCAACAGAACATTTCCGTCTTAGACATACTCTAACGATGATGACAAGACAGACGTCATTTACATGAACATGGATATGACTATTCGCATACTGTTCAAGTTTATACATCGGCAGTGCACTCAGCCAGCTAAGCGCGGCTCCACTCTTCTAATTAGAACCAACCCTCGCTAGTGCTGCTGTGAGCGGAACTGTAGCCACTTGCCATCTTATGGCGAATCCTAATTCCATAGTAGCCTTATACAAAATGTTGGAGCCACTTTGCGCGTGTGCGTCCGTCTTCTAAGTGAAGTCGCGAAAGCAGGGAAGCGGCTTGGGCCAGTGAGTGGATTGCTGACGTGCAGATGAAGAACAGCACTTCCAGGCGAGACGGCTGCAGATGATATGCGGTCGAAAGGAAACCGGCGACACGCGAGTGAGTGTCACGCGTCGGTCGTCTGCTTTATGTCCCCGCTGGGAAAGGGGCCATTTTCGCTCCATTTGCCTACCGCGAGACGTGGTCACGCACGTCCAGTCACAGGAGGTTCAACCGCACCGAATTATGATTAAACGTTACGTACACCAGCTAGTGAGACAATGCTAAGGCCTATTACTGTGTGCGTTATTTTCACATTTATTACCTATGCACATTGGAGTTGTTTTAATAGCTGTATATCATTAATCAACGTCACTTCGTTCCTGATTCTACTGCCATTTTTAATGTATGTTTCGTTGTTTTCATAGTTATGCACAATTACTGTACATTCTTTTGTTACTATTTTTACTGGCATTTTTTATTGCATGTTTGCGTTGTTTTTATTACTATCAATAATTACCTAATCGTGTTTTGTTGCCATTTTCTTGTACTTATCAACATGTCATTTTCTAACAGGAGGTCCCTATTCAGCCTTGTGATATGGGACCTCGTTCTGTATATATCAACCCCAATGCGTGTATAATTTTCGCAACAAATAAAGATTTGATTTGATTTGATATCATAGACGCAAGCATGAGTGCATGGTAACATGTACCGAGAAACCTCGTCTGACAGTGTGAGCTCAGCCCGCGAACTTTGTACGCCCAACCATGTAAGGGACGTTGATCGTACAAACCCTTGTCATTGGCGATGTCCATGTTGGTGAAAAATTGCCGTAAACGAATCTGTTTCTAGTCCTTGAGAGGCGTGTAAGTTCTTTAGAAAAAAAATTCAACGCCAGAGATTACTAAAGGGAGCTATTATGGAGTGTACGAAGACTTATCTACTTACAAGATTCAAAGCCAGAGTTGGGAGAGAGATTAGTGAGAGCTGGTTTCATGCGCCATGCTGGCTTTCCTTATCACGCAACCTTCGTAACGGTTTCACATATTTTCTTTTTTTTCCGTAAATTACAGTGATCTTATAGCCTAATGTTCACATTGATTACAGTTTTGTGCAAAATCTCCATACGTTTGGTTCTATGTAATCATTACGGTTGTATGCGATACGAGTTCCCTGGTACTTTTGTTCAAGGTAAGTTTCGGCCACGACATTGTGGAAGTCAAGTTACAAAACTAAAACTTGCAGCTGGGTTACTTGGTTCACAATTCAAGGTAGTTGAAAAAATTTGCTGCAGTGCCTGCCTGTTCGGTCTTTCTGTGTCCTTGTCTCTATTTTCGCACACCACTTTACCTTTAAGCCACGAAAGATTGTATGCAAAAGCTCAGTTTAGGTTTCAATGAACGTTTTCGCATCAAATTTCTGATCCAAGTGGTTACCCTTTCCTCTCCTCATCCCCCTCACCCTCCTCCTTCTCACCCTCCTCCTCATCCTCTTCCTCCCCGTAACGGTGCGTAGCGCGTGTGCGCATATCTGGTTGTTCTCTCATATGCTAAGCAGTCCCTCATGTCCTGTAATGGCTGCCTAAAATGCGGTACCCGCGCTCATATCCTCTGCGATTGCGCAGCCCCTACTCGTGTCATTCAGGGCACTGTATTCCTTTAACTAGTCCTCGAAGGAAACACCAGCGGAATAGCTCACCAGGGCCACTCCGAAAGAATGCCGGAAACTTAAAAGGGGTACCCTGCAGTCCCAGCGAAGCCCTTAGCACAAACTGCTTATCTCGCAACTCGGGCCCAGCCTCACAGTCGCACCGAGTTCGCAAGCAACACCGAAATCTGAAGTTGGGCGCCACAAACGAAAGCGGACGTGGCAATGCTTATCGCTGCCTCATCTGCGCTAACGCGTGCAATGTATTCGCACGAGAGGCAAACAGACGCGCATGGCAGAAGGCGGGCGCTAAGGAGGCTCGGTGGGTACTCTAGCCGGGCGAGTCAGCCTTGGCCGCTGAGCAGGCGAGGCTGCGACCGCAGCCAGAGCTCCTCCGCAATTAGGGTATATTGCCGTAATTCGGAGCCTCGCCTCGCGCGTCTCTTCTGGGCGCCCGGGCCGTTAATCTTTGCCTCGGCGCTAGCGAGCGTGGCAGCGAAGCTGTCGTTAAAGGGGTAACGTGAAGACAAAAGATACGAGAGGGTGAGATGTGAGGACACACTAGTGAGGGACAGAATGAATAGAGAGAAGAGAAACTAATCGAGATAGAGAGAGAGATAGAGAGAGCTGTTGTTGAGAAATAGGTACGCAAATAATAAATTTAAAGGGACGAATAAGTATGACGACGAAAGAGGAATCACAGCGGCGGCTACATGGTTAAAGCGTCCGCTTCCAACGAGAGAGATATCGGGTTCAATTCCCACTGCTGACCTTGAACCTATCGGTTTTATCGTTGAGTCATCATCATCATCATCATCATCATCATCATCATCATCAGCCTGACTACGTCCACTGCAGGACAAAGGCCTCTCCCATGTTCCGCCAGTTAACCCGGTCCTGTGCTTGCTGCTGCCAATTTATACCCGCAAACTTCTTAATCTCATCTGCCCACCTAATCTTCTGTCTCCCCCTAACCCGCTTCCCTTCTCTGGGAATCCAGTCAGTTACCCTTAATGACCAGCGGTTATCCTGTCTACGCGCTACATGCCCTGCCCATGTCCATTTCTTCTTCTTGATTTCAGCTATGATATCCTTAACCCCCGTTTGTTCCCTAATCCACTCTGCTCTCTTCTTGTCTCTTAAAGTTACACCTACCATTTTTCTTTCCATTACTCGCTGCGTCGTCCTCAATTTAAGCTGAACCCTTTTTGTAAGTCTCCAGGTTTCTGCTCCGTAGCTAAGTACCGGCAAGATACAGCTGTTATATACGTTCCTCTTGAGGGATAGTGGCAATCTACCTGTCATAATTTGAGAGTGCTTGCCGAATGTGCTCCACCCCATTCTTATTCTTCTAGTTACTTCAATCTCTTGGTTCGGCTCTGCGGTTATTACCTGCCCTAAGTAGACATAGTCTTTTACAACTTCAAGCGCACTATTACCTATCTCGAAGCGCTGCTCCTTGCCGAGGTTGTTGTACATTACTTTCGTTTTCTGCAGATAAATTTTAAGACCCACCTTTTTGCTCTCCTTGTCTAACTCCATAATCATGAGTTGCAATTCGTCCCCTGAGTTACTCAGCAATACAATGTCATCGGCGAAGCGCAGGTCACTAAGGTATTCTCCATTGACTCTTATCCCTAACTGTTTCCTTTCTAGGCTTCTGAAAACCTCCTGTAAGCACGCGGTAAATAGCATTGGGGAAATTGTGTCCCCCTGCCTTACACCCTTCTTGATTGGTATTCTGTTGCTTTCTTTATGAAGCACTATGGTAGCAGTTGATCCCCTGTAGATTTCTTCCAGAATGTTTATATATACTTCATCTACGCCCTGATTCCGCAGTGTCTGTATGACGGCTGATATTTCTACTGAATCAAACGCCTTCTCGTAATCTATGAAGGCTATGTATAGTGGTTGGTTATACTCTGAGCATTTCTCTATTACCTGATTGATAGTATGAATGTGGTCAATTGTTGAGTAGCCTGTTCGAAATCCTGCTTGTTTCTTTGGTTGATTGAATTCTAATGTTTTCTTTACTCTGTTAGCAATTACCTTTGTAAATAGCTTGTATACTACAGAGAGCAAGCTGATCGGCCTGTAATTCTTCAAGTCCTTGTCATCTCCTTTCTTATGTATCGTTGAGTAGAGGAGTACAACCTGACGCTCGGTTATTTCTGGGTACTCATCTCGAAAGGTAGCCCCATAAGGTTCTGCGAAGGTCCTGGGCGTACCTTAATCCACCACAGCCTTGGTCGTTCATTTGGTCGTGAATTAGGGAGAAAACAAGAAGACGTTATGGTCACACCATGGTGGTCTAGCGGCTAAGGTTTTCGCCTGCCAACCCGCAGGTCGTGGTATCGAATCGCGGCTGCGGCGGCTGCATTTTCAATAGAAGCGGACGTGCTGTAGGCCCATGTGCTCAGATTTGGGTGTACGTTAGAGAATCCCACAGTGGTCGAAATTTCCGGAGCCCTGCAGTACGGCGTCTCTCATAACCATACGGTGGTTTTTTTTGGCACGTCAAATCCCTCGTATCGATCAAGGGAGACGTTATGGCATGGGTGGGAAACGTTGTAGGCGTTAGGCGTCCCTCGTTTTACATAACGCTCTCTACGTGAAAGCAAAGACACTGAATCGACTGTTACAACGGATAACCCAGAATAGCGCACTATGGCCACTACAAACTCAAGCCTCGCCCCCCCCCCCCCCTAAAGAACAAAAAAAAGGAACATCGTTTATGAATCTAGTCCTAGGTTTGTTCACTTTTATTTTTGTTTTTTTATTTCTTTTTGAGCAAAATGAGGAGGTACACTTGAGTGGTCACTTTGATCTGCCAGATAGTGCCTGTCATGCATCAAGAGACAGTGGGATTGGGCGTGTTGGTATAACATCATAAAGGGTGCTTACCAGCGCAAACGACAGGGCAGGAGGGGACAGGAGAAGAGACGAATACCTTCACAAGAAATAAATTGTTGGCAGTTCAGCGCTCTGTCTCGTCTCTTCTCCTGTCCCTTCCTGCCCTGTCGTTTGCGCTGGTAAGCACCCTTTATGACTTACTGAGAATTACGAGAGAGGAGAATGTGAAACAAAATTGACTGCTACAATCAGGCAGCGTATAACTCTGAGATTCCGCGTACAGTGTCCGAGTTACTATAAGTCTTCCCCCCTCTCACTTTTCAAGTTTCGATAGGGCCTACAAAGCGTCGCTAGGAGGGCAGCGCAAATCTAATTGATTCGGTGAACGCCACCATCATTCCCTATCAGCCGAGCGTGTAAAATCGCCGGTTATACGTTTCACATCAAAACCCTATATTCCGCGCATCCCTGACAAAAAAAAGAAAAACCTCGATTTCTATCTCGGAGTTCCCCCCCTTTTTTTGCCCTGTTTATCGGCTGACTACTTTTTCTTCCTCCTCTCTCAATCTCCTTCTTCGGTTCAGCGCAGATCTCATTAGAACCAGGCTGGGTTCTTGAAAGCATTTATCGCCACTCTGTATACGATGGCTATTCAGTTTAATTTGTGAGCACAATGAGGATATTCTATAATTTCTCACACATTCTATATTTCAAGTATTTCGTGGAGTGCGGCAAACCCTATTTCGTTTCGCCTTATCTATTATTATTATTGAACGACCTTATCATTTTCCGTGGATATCTTTCTGCTCTAATTGTTTCCTGGATTCCATATTTGCATGTATAGACGTTGCCAGTACGTGAAATTAAAATGAGGAAGAGTAGAGGGGGGCAAATAATGCCCCGATGTTTTTTACAGTTTGTATGTAGTGTGAAATGCATCCATAAAAAATGTACGTATGGTTAATCATATGGTGGGTTCTGGACGCTATAACCAAACATTTATCATATATTGTATAAAAACGCACAGGCAGGGTCATATAAAAAGGTCGACAGATCCCACGTGCCTTGGGAATTGATGTTATGCGAAACATGCGGAGGGAAGGTGACTGTGTTGTGATATTTTATTGAGCGAAACAATATGAAGGTATGCTAAAGATATGTACAAACACTGTGTGCACACACATAATGCAAAAAGTCACATGTTTACTGTTGCGTAATAGTGCCGACCACGACGTGGGTATTAGCAACACCAGAAGCGGTAAGCTGATATGTAGCGCTTAGGCCAGTGAGGGTGGCGGCCCTAGACACTGCTAGCCAAATAAGCTTCAGTGGATGGTGCTTCACTACAATTGTCATTAACCCGACGTAACGGCTGGACGATAGGAGTAAGTATGTATTGTTTCTAAGATTAGATAGCCAGCACTGCCACCACAGTCATAAAAAAGCAGAGACTGCATGTTAGTAGTGTTACAATTACATCTCCACGGTGTCAATTACGCCACCAAAGATAAATAATTGATTGAAAATGTTAACGCTGAATTGTGAGGAGTGACGTAAACTTTTAAACACTCCGTTTCAAAAAATATGTAAAAAGCTTTCTGTTACAGTCTATGATAGCTTATCAATAACTTTTCGTACGCCATTTATGCATGCTTTTTTTTCATGTGTTTATACTACAGTTTGAAGCTTCATAATTTAATGCATACAGGTACATAATATTTAACTGTTTAAATTATGTGTTTTCTTTTCATGAAGTGTTCGTATGATATTTTTTACAAAGTGTCTTTATTGTATGTTTCGTTTCACGAAGTGATGGTATACGTTTTTTTTTTCTGGAGAGGTAGTTGTATTATGTGAAACTAAATTGTTTCGTTTGCCATTAAAGTTATGTGCATATAGGTGCTTTATTGTTTTACATGCATCAAAACCATTTGTATGCATGCCGAATGCACAAAGGAATAAGAGCCTCTGTCGGGCCACATCATGGTCTTTAGCTCTTACTACTCGTTCTGTAAAACAAAATAAGTAATAAACATCAAACTTCAAACTTCAAACTTCAGTTGACGCTCTACGAACATTACTGTTTATTTAAACAGCCCTTCTAGACCTGGCCTCACTTTATGGTACAACAATTGCCACACAGAAGGCTGGAGTTTGATTCCTGTTGGGACTATAATATTTATCTTATGCCTCCGTTGAATTAACGCAGCCGATGCCGGCGTTTAGAGGCAAAGCTCCTTAGGGCCGACCCACTTGGCGTTCATTAGGCCCCACAAAACCCAAACGGGAACTAAACACCTGCACAAAAACAATAACAGAAAACGAAAACATATTTGTGAAGAACAGACTTTACGTGTAATCAACTATACGGCAGTGCAATACACAATCACCCGTGCCGTTCATCTGTCCGTCCATTCATTCATCTGTCTGTCCGATCCTTCTGTCCATCCGTTCATACGTCCACTTGTCCGCCCGCCCACCTGTCAGTCCTTTAGTCGGTGACTTCAACGTAGACATTATGGACCCCCCCCCCCCCTCCGCTTTCTTCGGGACGAGAGAAGAGAGAATGCGATTGCAGCATGTGACAAATCTTTGTAACTCAGCTCGTACTGGACGGATTCTTAAAATTTTTCCAGTGTTGAATTTGTGAGGTTATACGCTTTTCAAATGAATTAACTCTATGGGTACTCAAACAAAATTTTTCAGGGCCCCCTTTAAGACCTATAGGTTCGCCCACTCGTTGTCACTGACTTCGTGAAGAGGAACCGATTTTTTTTCTGAACGCTCTCGAATTGAAATTACCAATGTCAGTTAGCGCCAGTGCCTGGTAAACAATAACTGTCAATCACCTTCAGTGAAATTCTCTTTACAACAGTTGATCTTAACCCGACATGACGTCTGAAATCGTAAGAGTACTGACGTAATGTTTATAAAAGTCAATAGTCATCAATACATCCCCAGTTGACGCTTAAGGAGCACTGTGGCCTATTCGAAATGCATTTGCGAGCCCTGCCGCGGTGGTCTAGTGGCTAAGGTACTCGGCTGCTGACTTGCAAGTCGCGGGATCGAATCCCGACTGCGGCGGCTGCACTTCCGACGGAGGCGGAAATGTTGTAGGCCCGTGTGCTCAGATTTGGGTGCACGTTAAAGAACCCCAGACGGACGGAATTTCCGGAGCCCTACACTACGGCGCCTCTCATAATACTATGGTGGTTTTGGGACGTTAAACTCTACGTATCAATCAATCAATCGATTTGGACTGACTTTGTTGCTCTCAGAATTCGACGCCATCGCTGCGATTTTGATATCTGTTTCCTATATCAATCGAGATATCGCGAGAGTGTCACGCCGCGTGCACTCCGCCTCGTCACGTTTATGCACGCCTCGTTTTTTTTTTTGGCAAACGCACGAATCCATGCAATAGATACGTTACGTTCTGCGCATGCGCCCTTCTCTCCCTCAACCACGCTGCGAACGTAAGCTCGTTACGTACGGCCAACTAACCCCCGTCTTCACAAACGCTCCTCGACTCGACTTTCACCCTTCACTTGACAGAGTAGAGCGCCGCGCCACAGCTCGGCTCAAAAATGACGCTGCGCTACTTGAGAATCGCAGCAGATTATGGCCGATATGCAGTGACTTGCCGTGCCTAGAGATGGCGCTCCCATCGGCTTTCTCAAGTGAAGGTGAAGCGTTGAGTGAAGGGACATTCCAGAATACGGGGGTAAAAGTGTCTATTACCGTGCGTCCGCGAAAAGAACAGCGAAGCCATCTTGATGGGATGAAATCGCGAAAGTCGTCCAACCGCGATAAAACCCGTTCGCTCATCGAGTTCATCGGCCGCAAAATAATATATAGAGAAAACACGCACTAAGATGATTTCATCGCGATAACGCAGTTTCTGTGTGTGCATGGGTGACCAGGAACGCATTGCTCCCTGTGCGCCCAATGAATTCCAATTACTTGTCGTCTGCTAGCCACGGCTGGCGCAGACGACGTAGCGGGTGTATCAGCCAGCGACGAAGACCATGAAAAAAAATTCGTAATTGATATTTATACGAGCGTAAACATTAAGTCGCAGTGCTCGGCCACTTGGGCGAACGCGTTATAAGAACATCGCGTTCCGTTGTTTCTTCCAACATCGGAGCCGGCAATCAACCGGGCCTTAATAAAATAACTGAAAACGAAGCTTGTCTTTAATTTTCTGCTTGTTCTTACTCTCCTTCGCATTGCACGCTTCGCTTTTCGCAGAGTCCTCTGGGAAGAAAAAGAGAATCCAAGTACCGAAAAAAAAAGGCGAATGCCCTCGCGCATTTACTCGCGATAAACACTGCGGATGATAGAAAAGGAAACGCGAAAGGATTTTGAATTATGACTGTCTTCGCAGAACATGCCTTGATAACCACGCCGTTCATGTTCCTTTTGTTTCCTGTGTTTCTTGGCAGTTTTGTCGTTACATCTATTGTTCTTTTTTCAAGCTTGAGATTCTGGTATTTAGATTCTTTTTGTTACCATTATCGAGCGTGTTGCTCATGACGCAGTTTTCTTCTCGAAGTCAGGAACAAACAAAGACTCAATTTCATCCACGAAATAGCCCCGCCGCGGTGGTCTAGTGGCTATGGTACTCGGCTGCTGACCCGCAGGGCGCGGGTTCGAATCCCGGCTGCGGCGGCTGCATTTCCGATGGAGGCGGAAATGTTGTAGGCCCGTGTGATTAGATTTGGGTGCACGTTAAAGAACCCCAGGTAGTCTAAATTTCCGGAGCCCTCCACTACGGCGTCTCTCATAATCATATAGTGGTTTTGGGACGTTAAACCCCACATATCAATCAATCAATCATCCACGAAATAAATAGCAAAAGGTATTGTAAAGTCGCTTCGCCTCGATCCCGATTTTCAATGTTTGTCAGGTTTCTTTGTTTGCCGCCGTAGTAAGCACAACCGCGAAATTTCGCCGACACTGAGGCAATAAAGCCTGAAAGCAATATGAGCTTCCCGTTCCCAGAAGCGTCCAGTGCGGCAACCAGGGAGCGCCCAGAATGCGTTCGCGAGACAGCATACACGTCGTTCAAAATTTTATCGCTGGCAACTTCAGGCTTTCGTAGTGTACTTCGTTTTTGTTTTCGTTTTCGTTCTCGCGAATTCTCGTTCACGCGCGAGACAAAAGTTAACTACACCCAGTGTTCAGCTGCGACGTAGAGACATCTGTTCGGAGATGAGAAGGATAGAAAGTGCACCAGCGAATGTTGAGAAACAGGGGGGGGGGGGGTATGAAAAACAAGAGGGAAGGCAGGGAGGTTAACCAAGCACACGCCCGGTTTGCTACCCTACGCTGGGAGAATGGGAAGGGGCGCATAAAGATGAGAGAGAGAGGAAAGAGAAGAGAAAGAGAGAGAAAAAGAAAAAAAGAGGATTGCCAGTCAATCGGCTGGCGCGTATGCAGTGGTGGCAAAGGCTTAAAGAAGTCATGGGGTCGCAGTTTGGGTAATTTCGGGAGGGTTCTAGATTACGTGCAACCTGCACAGGTGCACTATCGTGAGCAATATGAGTTCGAACTCGCCACCACGTGTTGGATAGCCCTGAACCCTACATCGGCTGATCTGCCGCGGCCGCTGTCAAAATCAAAAGAGGAAAGGGTTCCGCGCTTCCTCTAGCTGTTGGCGCTCCGTAGTTTATGCTCCCGCCTAGATTTCACAATTTATGCTCCGTACTTTATGCTCTCGCCTAGATGAATCACAATACCGTTGCTGCCAAGCGGGAGCATGTCAGTCACCGCAAGCAGTGATATGAATTCAGTTCAACGCAACCAGCCCGACGCAGTAACCATCAGGGTATGTAGCAGCTGACATATCGCCTGTGACGTACCCTGCCGTTATGCACAGGGCATGCTCGTGTTGTATTGTTACGGGGCCGGTGACTTCTGTACAATCGCAATTACAGAGGAATAACCTCAGGCAAGAATCACAATGGCTGATTGGCACACACGTGCGCCTGTCCGCTGATTCTGCCCTTCCTCTTCCTTTACTTCATCTCCGTAACAGGACCCCCGGCCGTTCTAATGACATATCATTAGGATATGTCATTAGGATACTTGAAATGAAATTTTTCGTTTGCACCTGTACAATAAAACGACTGCTATATATAAGCTACGTCCGCCCCAAACTGGAATACGCCTCATCCATCTGGAATCCACATCAAGTCACATTAATTAACGAAATCGAATCGGTACAAAATCGCGCTGTTCATTTCGTCGTAGGTAATTATCATCGCTCTGTTAGTGTTTCAATAATGAAGAGTACACTCCGTATTCCATAACTCTCTATTCGCAGAAAGAAATCCCGCATCTCGTTATTTCATAAATACTATCACCACTATCCTTTCCTTCGCTCACTCTGGATTCACCCGGCATCGTACCATTCTGCTCGCCATGATCACGTGTAGAAGTTCAGCGTACCTCGTCGCAACACCTTAGCATGTTGACAATGATTTCTCCCTAAGACCTCAATAGATTGGAATAACCTACCTGCATCATTAGTAAGCATCACCGACCCAACTCGATAAGAAAGAACTAATAAACTCAGAATCGTGAACTGGACTAATGGGCGTAAGTGTTATTGACTGTTTAGTGTATTCTTTGTGGTTCTAGTTCAGTTGTCTTTTAATAAAGTGTGCTCCTTGCATGCAAAACTTCATCATTATATTTATCTTGATGTTAAATGTGTTTACATAATCCTGTAGTTATTTTGTTGTTCATCTGTATTTCGGCCCATCCCCTCTATAATCTACAAACGTACCCCGAGGGTTTTACAAATAAATAAATAAATAAATATCTAGGTTATGCTGGCTGGAGAGTTGGACACGCCTGTCCTATATCTATTTTGTTTTCTTGAAAATTCTTTTTTTCCTTGCGTTATCATTCCTTGCGGCCGATGTCACGCAATCAGCGGCCGCTTTGCGGCGACACTAGCGAAACGGGAGTGCCTACAGTAAGCGGAAGAGCGCCCCATTCTTTCCCTTCATCTTTCGGCAGCGCTATCCACGTATCAGGCTATTTCGTGCCTGAGGGCATTTGCCACGTGCTCGTGCGTTCGAACTCGCATTTGTCACGTTAGTACCTGTCATTTTCAAAGGCACTGATGTCATCAAAGTGCGTTAGACCTGAAATGGTTACTTGTCATGTCACTTGGTGTCGCTGGCAGGGGACATCGCGACCGACAGAGACTACACTTCTAGGGCAAACTCTTCATACACACACTCAAATAAGTAATTGAAGTTTTCCATGGCGGGTCTCCAAATGGCGAGCAAACGCGAAGGCTTGTGTTGTCGGTCCTTACTTGTAGTTTCATGTGGGTGAGTGTGCTGTTTTAATATAAAGCTGTATCTACTCGCCCCACTTGTTACTCTGATCGACGGCTCATTCCTCAAACTCCTTGATTAAAGTGGAGGATTCAGATGCCTTTACCTATTCACGACTTTGTAGTAGCCGTCGAACTATTCAAGCCATTGGTTCTTATTAGGTTGTGCCCCTCGAAGTCGTTTCTGATGCAAGCCGCGTCGATATCGATGAATGAAGGTATTCCTAATTAAAGGACATCGTTAAAGCATGTCGTTAATGAGCCATCTATTACGCATCAAAATCTCTTCTTATATGCATAACTGAGTACGCTCTGAAGCGCAAAATACCATTACCAAAATCCAAACCAAAAAACGAAACGCTGTCCCTGCGCTTTACGTGAAGCGAAGCTCGTTTCGCAAACTCGTTTTATTAAATACCGAGAAAACCACCGTCGGATCGCGACAAGCCTGCGAACGAAGCGTAAAGAATAAAACGAAATACCAATCTCATAAACACAGCCTGTATGTAAAGATATACTGGGTTGGAAGCAAAAAGAAATGTGCGCAAACAGTCAAGACATCTCTCATAAACCATCACGAACAGACACGAAAGGGAAAGAAGAATGCTTGGTTAAGGAAAATTTGAGTTAAAATGGGCGAACTTACACAGCAGGAGAGCCCGGTGTGCTTCATGAATAGTTCGAAAAATGCTTGGGACGTGAGGTGTACATAATGAATAATCCGGTGCTTTTTTTCACCTTTTTTGAGGGTTCTTGATTTTTGGAGTTTGCTCAGCGAATGCGGGTCTTCTTCGTAATCAGTGATCGAACGAATGAGTGAGTAGGGCCGTGGAATGTCTCATTAGGCAGCGGTGCTTTTAGGTTCCATCAAGGCCCAAAGAGGGGCGATGCAGCGCTGTGCTCCATGCTTTGCACGATGAGCCATGCTGTCAGTTTTGTTCTTTTTACTTTTAGAACACCAGCAGTGGTGAAGCAAGAATACAAGTGATTTCAAATCCGAATTGAGCACAGATTCCTTGTTCGAGTGAAATAGCTGGCAGAAGAGTCCTAACATTCCCTTAATACCAAAATACATAATTACAAGCGCTATAAAGGTTGTGATTGGAAATTATCAACTAGCCAGAAGCACCGCCTTGATCAATATAGTCCAATTCCGCTGAAGTAAGTGATCGGAGGCCTAGTTATTTAAATAAGGAAATCTCAGCATATCCACGCACTGAATGATGATGAGTGGGGCGAAGCGTCCGTCTGTGCTTCCGCCCGTTCATTCGTTCTAGCTTCTGTTCGTTCGTGTGTCCGTCCGTGCGTCCGTCCGTTCATGCGTCCATCCATCCATCCGTCCGTCCGTGCGTCCGTTCTTTCGTGCGTCCGCGTTTGTCGAAAATCATGGTTCATCATGAGATGCACTATATCGGGGTACTCTTGTTTGGCATCCGAGTTTCTCGAACATACACCTACGCGCGGGCTCGTACATTTCATACTCATTGAAATTATGCCGCCATGGTTGGGAATCTAACCGACCCTTGTCCCCGAAAATACACACCTGACACGAAAGCTTGCTGACCTATCACAGCGACTCTTGGAGCCTTCGAAACACATAGTTACACAGCGCCACTCCGTTGTGCCGTAAATATTGCACGCAGTAACGTCGGTTTGTTTATAGCTCTATCTAGTGTAATACACAAGTACTGGAGAAACAAATTAAAGTAGTTCCACACCAGGGGTGACAAGTCTGAAATACGTGAACCTGGATAGTTTTGTTTCTTTGTTTGTTCTTCGTTTATGTACCGTATTTTTTCTCCTCGTTTTCTTTCTTTTTCTCTTGTCCAAATTTTCTGCCTTTTTCATTTCTTAATTCACGCTTTTGTTGCAATTTATTCCCCTCTTTCTCTCCCTCTTTATTTTTTTTTTGCCCCTTAAGACCGCACACTGTCCGTATATCGCTGTCCGGTGTCTACAGCAGATGTAGCACAGATAAATGTTAACAAACAGAAACATCTTTGAACATCAAAAAGTTTAAGAAAAGCGAGTAAACCACAACAGGCAAAATAAAAGGACACAGTACCATAAAAACATGGACATTTGACTGCCCGTTGATCGAACCACATGACATACAAAACTTCTAACAAGAGCATAATGAAAGATCATTAACCAGAGAGAAATAGAAGGTCATGACACTATAGAAATGGCAAAATAGTAACGCCTATGTCGGGATGTTAACGCTAAAGTGTCGCACCATCTTGGCCTCTGATAGTAGCAGTACTTGATACACTGGCGGGGTAGGAACTGAGTAGCTTCAGTTTTCTGAGGCCTACGGGACGGCTTTAAGCTCTCCCACAGTAAAGTACCCTGTACTCTAAATCGTTACTCACAGTTTTATAACCCCCCCCCCCCATCACCATTGTCCAATTTTCTGTGTGCACATAAGCTATGTTAAATATATCCGGAAACAAAATTTTCTTACGCCAGGGCTTTGGCGTCTTTTATGTTAATGTTAAGAATTTCCGTAGTGCTACGTAAAGCATTGCTTAGTAATCACGCTGTGTAAAATACCAAGGCTGTGAAAAAAGGATAACTTTGGCTATTTCATGTTCATTTTCCTTAAAAGGGCACTGTAACACTTTTTTTCGTACCAGTAGGACTAATTTACTGGAAAAGCGTATTACCTCACAAATTGAATGCCACAAAAATTTCAAGAATCCGCCCAGTACGAGTTTGAGTTACGAAGGTTTGTCACACGCTGCAATCACATTCTGTCTTCTCTCGTCCCGACGAAAGTGCTGGAAGCTGATTGATTGATTGATTGATATGTAGGGTTTAACGTCCCAACACCACCATATGATTATGAGAGACGCCGTAGTGGAGGGCTCCGGATATTTCGACCACTTGGTGTTTTTAACGTGCACCTAAATCTGAGCACACGGGCCTACAACATTTCCGCCTCCATCGGAAATGCAGCCGCCGCAGCCAGGATTTGAACCTGCAACCTGCGGGTGTCACAGAACGAGCGCTAAAAATGGGCGCGCCACCAAATTCTTGCGATAACGGGCGGGAGAAACGCCGCAAAGTCAAAAGAAAAAAAAAGGAAAAAAAAGAAAACAAACGGCCAAGGCTCCCCGGGCGCGCGCTCTCCCCGCAGAAGCGTGGCTTCACCGACGAACCTCCTCACCCCACAACGGCGGCCGAGCAAGCACTCGATTTTTCCAGAACGAAAGGGGCGTGGTCATACCGAGTTGACTCATCGGCCGCGGAGGGCTTTCCAACCATCTCGCCCTCTTCCCAGCCTTCGCTGCGTATCGCGCCGACGAAATGACGAGAACCGTTTGGAATGTCGCGCGCAAGGTATTTAACCGTGCAGCCGAAATGAGTGAGCAGGAGGAGACGGAAGTTAACGCCAGAGCGCGTAGGGATTCCGCCGTGTATTCGGCGAAGGTTTTGGTCCGTAGGAACGAAGCCGGAGATGAAGAGGATTTCCACCTGAGGGGTGAAGGCTCGGGCTACATGCAAGAGCGTGTGTTTACCGCTATCGAGCGAAGACCCGTGGCAACAGCTGCGGGTGTGAAGCCGACGTGTTCCGGCGAAGAAGTTGAAGTTTGAAGAGTGGCCAATTGAAGACGGGAGGTTTCCTGGAAGAGAAACTTCGAGGGCTGCGGAACGACAACAACGCTGGACTTTGAGTGAGTGATTCTCGGAAGAGTATCATTCAGACTTTTGTTCCAAGGACTTTGGACTGAATAGGTTTTCCATCTCTTTAGTCTTGGTTGTTCAATGCATGCGACTGCATTGTAGTGCGTATTGTTGTCCGTGTCCGTTGTTTCAAGTGTGGCTGATTGTATTGTGTAGTACGTTGATTGATTGGTGACATATTGTATGCAACTATTGTGGAGTGTGCATTTTTGTGTATTGTTTTCGATCTGCCATTATTGAGAATATAATTTGTTTGTTTATCAACTCTCGGCTCTGACTTGTTCTTTGGGCCACAGCCGGCGTCCGCTGGCGCGCCAAAAAGGACCACTTCTAAATTGTCCACGCTTTCGTGGTGCGGTTCGGGGGGCCGATACTTCGGCCCTTGGAATTAGCCCGGTGATCGCCTCCCTAATAACGGGACATGTGTGACAGCGGGTCAGCAGCCGAGTACCTTAGCCACTAGACCACCGCGGCGGGGCCGCTGGAAGCTGAGCAGGGAGGGACGGGAGGGGCAAACAAAAAAACGTCCCTCGCACCTCGTGGCCTTGAGCAATTTTTTTTCTTTTTTTCTTTGAATGCGTGGCTTTTTCAGTGCGATCAAGTGTGCACGCGTGGACAATTGACGGCCTCTTGCGGCGACCTCTGTAACGATTGAGCGCGCCATGTTCAAATCAGCCAATGTCTGACAGACAGTCTTACTGGACTTATTTTTCGTGATTTGTCGAGAGAAGAGAAAACTATTATTTTTTAGCTGACTGATATTTTACTGTGAATTCCAAGCCGCGTGCAGCGCTATACTGTTTGGCTCGCGTGTTGTCGTGAGCCTCTACTACCGATCGGCAGTGTTTTCTGGCCTTTGAATGCGTGGCTTTTTCAGTGCGATCAAGTGTGCACGCGTGGACAATTGACGGCCTCTTGCGGCGACCTCTGTAACGATTGAGCGCGCCATGTTCAAATCAGCCAATGTCTGACAGACAGTCTTACTGGACTTATTTTTCGTGATTTGTCGAGAGAAGAGAAAACTATTATTTTTTAGCTGACTGATATTTTACTGTGAATTCCAAGCCGCGTGCAGCGCTATACTGTTTGGCTCGCGTGTTGTCGTGAGCCTCTACTACCGATCGGCAGTGTTTTCTGGCCTTTAATGTTAATATAAACAATTCACTCGAATCAGTCCAGAACCAAGCTGCGTGGTTCATTATTTCCGATTATTCTTACAGATCAAGTGTATCTGCCCTAAAATCCCAGCTCTGCCTCCCCTCACTTTCTTCTCGCTGCAAAACTGCTCGTCTAATATTATTTTTTAGGTTTTTTTCATTCTCTGCCTCCAGGAAACCAAATCATCAGTTCTGCACATCATTCCTCTCGCCACTCGCACCAAAATGCTGTGCCCCGCCGCGGTGGTCTAGTGGCTAAGGTACTCGGCTGCTGACCCGCTGGTCGCGGGTTCGGATCCCGGCTGCGGCGGCTGCATTTCCGCCTCCATCGGAAATGTTGTAGGCCCGTGTGCTCAGATTTGGGTGCGCGTTAAAGAACCCCAGTTGGTGGAAATTTCCGGGGCCCTCCACTACGGCGTCTCTCATAATCATATAGTGGTTTTGGGACGTTAAACACCACATATCAATTAATCAATCAATCAATCAACCAAAATGCTGTATATCTACCACGTGCACATACGGCCACCTAACAACGTTCATTTTCCCTGCATACTGCCAGAGAATCGAATGCCCTTCCATTCGATATCACCGACATTGCTCAATTGAAACCTGCCATTGAAGACCATCTTTCAAGTCATGAAACCTAACCTGACCCGTTAGTTTTTTTGTTCGCCCACCCCTCATTGAATGTCCCATGTGGGACCTTTGAGGTGTTATGAATAAATGAATAAATAAATCAAAAAGTCTTGCTGGGCCCCTTTAAGGCAGGAGGAGGAGGAGGAGAGGGGAGGAGGAAAAAGAGGATTGAAGGATCAAGGACAAGGAGGACAGTCTGCATGTTCTGTTGGCTCCAGTGAAGAGGAGACCAGTTCTGAAACTCCAGATTATTATGTGCGGAGTACGGCGAGAACGAATGTTTGTTTCGTAATAGTTAAGCATGCACTCACCCGTAATGAGCGCCTTGAGTGACAGCTGCTCTGTGAAACAAAGATAAATTGTGTCTTGTGAACATACACACGCCAGGCTTACGCTCACTGCGTGCAGTCGCTGAGCAATGTCTCCATGAGAAATGAACAAGGAAGATTAAAGCGGATAAGATAGTGTCTGGAAAATCGGGTTAGGTTGCACGAGTCCATGATTGTAGAAACGGTGTGATGAAGAGAGACGAGGCTTGTTCGGGTGTTTTCAGTCTTCACGTCGTGCCCTTTACATGGGAGGGCAAAAGTGACGAAAATATTTGGCCAGACGAAAAGCTGGGTTGAAGTACAGAAGAAATAAAAGGCTATAACATTCAGTAAATGAGGAACAATGTACCTGATCTCCTGAAAATAACACGCCCCGCCGCGGTGGTCTAGTGGTTAAGGTACTCGGCTGCTGACCCTCAGGTCGCGGGATCGAATACCGGCTGCGGCGGCTGCATTTACGGTGGAGGCGGGAACGTTGTAGGCCCGTGTGCTCAGATTTGGGTGCACCTTAAAGAACCACAGGTGGTCGAAATTTCCGGAGCCCTCTACTACAACGTCTCTCATATTCATATGGCGGTTTTAGGACGTTGAACCCTACAAATAAATCAATCCTGAAAATAACGCAACAGTAATTGCAAATGTGAAAAATTAAGCATTGACTGATTCCCTAGAAGTTGCCGGTACAAGAAAGATGCTTCCGGTGCAAGAAAAATTGCAGTTTAACAGAATAATCACGCCTATGTCTTCGAAGTGTGTTTAAATGGAACTTGAGAGACAAATACGCCTGTGGCAACTGCAGTACCATCTGCAAGCAACGGATATGCAACTCCACAGGACATGTAGAGAAAAGAAGACCATAGAGGTGGTTATTGTGCTTCTCTTGTACTTTTAACAAGATGCAGAAGAAGTTGGTGACAAAGCGCACTATTGTGATACTTAATTAAGAGTCAATTAGCCTGAATATTGTCGTTGAAAACTTAATCTATAGACTTTTATAGAAATATAGGAAATTTTTGAAGGTGAATCCAGGGACAAAACGCTGCCTTAGGTTGCCATCACTGCACTAACAACACGTAAACAAATAAAAACGTCTGTGAGGAAAAATAAGGTTCTTAAAAACCTGTAGGCCAGAAAAAACAAAATAAAAGGCCACAACACAGTCAAAGCGCCCGCATTGAAGCATTCACTAATTGCAGCGTACGAAAGAACGAAAGATTGACAAGAACAAAATAAAAAGGTGGTTAACCAGAATAGAATAGAAGGAGCGTTTCATGATCCGATGCACACTGCTTCGCGCAATCATCAGCATTCTCTTCGTGGATATGCGCAGATCTTTTTTATACATAGTTTTGTAGCCGTTGCGCCATTACACGATAGCACACAATAGCCTGGGCAACTAAAGTCCCGCCTATTCGATAGCGACATCAACGTGCTCGAAAAAAAAACTTCTCGTCGGGGTAAAAAACGTACAAGACTGTGACTTGGACACCGGGGCACGAGTGCGTAACAGGTAACCTGTACCGGACGAGGCGGCTCGAGGCTTCACAAATCACCGAGCCACTCAAGACAATGCAATTGTTGACCCTACACCCCTGGACTCTTGTTTCACAACGATTGTAAAGTACTACAGGGAAAATAGGCAGCTGTATCCACGTCCTCATATCACGCTCAGCGCTGCGGAGGCAACAGCGCTAAGAAGAATACAGACTAACACTTACATAAATCTGCACGCTCTTCACCTGATCTACCTCACGGCGTACAGAGATATATGCCCGTGGTGTGAAGCCACCCCAACACTCTTTCACATCATGTGGGAGTGTGCAGAGCAAGACAAAGAACACAAAACCAATGACAGTTGGGAGGAATGGGAGGCGCTGCTGTCTAGCCCAGCCCTGGCGGATCAGTTGCGACTCATTCACAGAGCATAACGAATGGCTCGTGCCAGTGGGGCCCTGGAATACGGCCACCACCCTATCAGACAGACCTCGCTCCTCACCCTGTATATTCCTCGGGACACTGGATTCCTAGCCTGTCTAGATTATGTACGTAATAAAGTTTTCTACTACTACTACTCGTCGGGGCGAGTGTGCCCTCAGTGTACCACAGATGGCTATGCTATTGGCCGCGAGGGCCTCCACTAGAGAGTCCAGCGCTGTGACCATTTTGACGTGACAGATAGGATGCGTAGTTGTGGAATACGACCGCTTTGCTTTCGCGACACCACCTTCATCGTCCCCCATGGCTGCAACGGGTCTTAGTCGTGGTGTTACGATGCAAATTAGACACGATAGTGCCACCGGGGGCACCAATTCGTAGTTTGCTTGCCCGCATTATCAGGTCTTACCGCTTCTTTAAACACTGAACTTCAAAACAAAAGGAAGAATGCGCGGCGTCCACAAGAAAAGCGCAAAAAATGCGGTGTTCTAGCAGACAACATAGCCCGGAATCCCATCAGTGACGCCATAACGTATAGGTGGCGCCACGATATGTCCTCGAGGCCAATATGGGTTTCTGCCAGCGTTACGCCGATCTTCCCGGGACGATGACAGCAAACGGCAGCACAGGTCCCCCCTATACAGTGCTCCCCACTTAAAACGGTGTTTCCTTCAGAATAACGGAAATGTGGTCAAGTTGGTTAGGGTTAATTGCGAATTATATGGGACAGCATGAGGACGGAGACAAGACATGCAGCACTGGGACGAAGACAAGACATGCAGCACACGTGCTGTGAAGCCCTCCACTACGACGTCTCTCCTAATCGCGTGATGTTTTGGGACGTTAGACCCCACATATAATCATCATCATCAACGTATCGATGAAGGATCGTGATGGCATCACGCAAAAGCCATCGTTGCAGGTTGGATACACAGTAATGTAATTCCGCGGACATATATTTGAATGAAGTCGTTGCTCAAGAAATCTTTCTATACCGATTACACTACGTCTCGACCAAGTGTTCATCATATTCTTTGTCCGGTAAAGTGGGGCGCCATCAAAGCTATATATATATATATATATATATATATATATATATATATATATATATATAATATATATATATATATATATATATATATATATATATATTGCCACTTTGCTCAAACTTTTCTTCGGGTACGTAATAGGTGACGAGGGCCAAACTTCTGTTATAAAATGTGATTTTGTGCTCAATAGTGCATGGCGCTTCAGAAAGACTTACTTAGGAAGTGACGGTTTGGCCTTTGCGCGTTTCCTTTTTATTTTTCTTTCTGCTTTTAGTGTTCTGTTTGTTTCTTATGAGGCCACCTTATGTGATGTGCATTTCTTTCTATTGCGATAGATATTACGTCGGCAATTTCGGCTGGATTTCCCACCGGCGTCGATGTCATGCACCGTATATGTATACGTATCTACATATATGAAAACGCAAGAAAAAAATCGCAGAAAAAAAAAGACTTTGGCGCGCAAAATCGAACGTGAGGCCTCCGCGTCGTGAAAGCGATGCGTTAACCACTAAGCCACCGAGAGGTACCTCCTTCATCGTTCAAACGGCAAGCTATTCATATGTACCACTTACCGCTGTTGGTGGACATCTCGGGGGCGGAGGGAGACTATTGTGTTTTCAGCATTATCAGCCAGATGGCGCATTGAGCACGTGGCAACTCTCAACTCTCACGTGTACTTTGGCCCGCGTAGAGAATAAGGGGGTGTAGGCTCGATCGCGCGCCTTTATCTATCAATGGGAAGGATCGTACGTCTTGGCTAGCCTTTGAGTTTCGTCGGAACCATTCTGTTGTAGTTACCGGGCCCACAAAGGTCATTGCAATCGTTGCACAGCCTCCGTTTGCGAAAAAGGCGTGCTTTACAGACACAGCGAAGTAACCATAGAGTTTCCCAAAATTAACTAGAGGGCACTCTGGCGCTGCGATGTTCCAGCGACCATGAGATTGATGGGTAGTACACACATTTGCCTAGTCTTCGTACTTGCGGGTGGCGAATCGTACTGGCGGCTTCGTTTATTACTGGTTACGGTTTTGTTTTGAAAGAAAGAACGAACCCTTTTGAACTTAGGGACTTGATTCAAAATAGTAAGCTTAAAAGAATAAGGTTGTGAAGCGCAAACGGTGAACATTTGCTAATTTATGTTTTCGTCAAAAAACAGCTCCAAGCCACACGAACACACACGGAGCCAGAAGCAGGCCAGAAGCACGAAAATTAGTCAAATGTGTGAACTACCCATCATTCCCATGCTCGTTGAAGCGCCGTGTGTTGCGACTCCCATAGACACTAGCGCCAGAGTTCCCTCTAGTAAGTATTGTGGGAAACTCTATGGAAGTAACAACTGAGACGCCCATTCGCGTAAATCCGTACCTGTGAGTACGTTTCGTGCATCCTTTGTGCGCGAGAAACGCAGGGCACGTTTCGATCTGCTTGCCATTCTGCGCGCGACCTTTGAATTTGTTGCTATCACGTTCATTGTTTCGCCTTTGCGGCAAAGCTGTGACTTTTGTCTTATGTTTTCGCAGGTACAGCTCTGATGCAGCTGGTAGATGTACAGAAAGAGATAGAGAATCAGCAGATGAACGTGGTAAGTAAAAAAAAAAGCCCCAAAACCCCATTTCGTTTCGTCTACATGTAGATTTAGCTCTAGGGGATCGGGAGGGTGAAAGGAGTCCGCGGGGGATTCCCCGCCGATTCCCCCCTCCCTATGCACGCTCTAGCATTGCTCCTTAATACTACGGGCTTGCATGTCCCTAAAGGAGCCCGGGGAGAAATTCGCACCGCCGTTGAGCAAATTACATTCGTGCACTCTCTGTACATATACACATACAAATCGCGGAAGTTGTGTGCAGCGTAAAAGCAAATAGCTGGGAAAAAACAAGACGATGACACGGAAGCACAGTACACACACACGAGCGGTGAACTGACAACTAAAACATTTATTACACCGACCGCTCATTTTACATCGCACCAAACTGCGCACACCTTTCCTATAAACCTGGCAAACAAAAGCACCAGGTAGGCAAACGGCATGGCCGTTGTAATCTATCACGTTTACAAGAATTGCATCGTGCGCACTCTAAAATAAAAGGAACAGCAGTGAAAAATGATAAAGCCACCTCTTAACAAGAAAACATGTTAAGGAAATGATTGAAATGAAATCTCTTGTTAAGCCACCACTTGTTAAGAGGTGGCTTGATCGCGTTTCACTTGTGTTCTTTTTATTTTTAGAGTGCAAGGTGCGTGCGTGCTTCAATTAATGTACACGTGATAGATTTCAGTGATCGTGCAGTTTGCCTACCGGATGCTTTCGCTTAGCAAGTTGATATAGGAAGAGTGTACGCGGTTTACTGCGATGTCGGTGTGATGAACATTTCAGTTGTATGTTCAGCGTTCATATGTGTGCTTTGTTTCTGGATCCTCGTCTTTATTTGGGCTGTTTTTCTCAGCTAAAAATATACCGACTCGTCCAAAGCCCCGCTTAGTAGCATAGGCCACTTTTTACGTATGCAAAAATTTTCGTATATAATTGTTACGTATGCAAGAAAAAAAGCAGTGCATGGTGTCTTTTGTATTTGCTTACTCGATTCCGTAACAAACTGTCTAACCACGAGCATTCATTCCGTCAATCCGAAAATGCTTCTTCGAAAGCATCGCGAGGATCGAAGAAATATAATAATTTTGTATGGGTAACGTGAAAGCCAGCAGTGACGCAAAGAGTGAAGCAGTGGCATCGCGTCATCACGTTTTTGCACACTTTGCTTTCATGCCCAAGCATCGCGTGGCTCAGGCGTCAGAATGCCGCATAATTTTGCCCAATACTGGTTAATTATGATCAATTTTCAATTGTTGGCTAAATAGAATTCACTCTCGGCTGTCTACTGTTACAACAGCAGTACTATCGTGATTGAAATTCAGTGGAGCGATTGGTAAACCTACCGATTCTTTTACGATAGTAATTATATGGACACTCTCGGTTGGTTTTTTTTTTTCATTGCTGTCACGTTCCGTATAAGTATAGATGTGTATATATCTGTGTGCGCCTAAAAATAAAATCACATCAGATGCAAAAAGTCACCACTACCTCCTGAACATCGCTTTCAAGAATTTGTCGTTCGCACGAGTGCATTATCTCGTAGTGGTTCGGTTTTGTATATACTGTATTTTCCCCCGAAAAAGTTGCGCTGAAGTCACAGAGCGTTCGAAGACCACTTCGTTCTCTGAAGGGAGCATGTTTGCGAAAGGAATTTCTCTCTCTTTTTTAGCAAGCGTTGTACAAAAAAATATCTATTATAAGGTACAGTGTAGCCAATATCTTTGTGGGTATGAGCCAAGATCTTCTGGGCGACAAGACAAGACAAGACAAGCTGCTCTAACTCCAGGTAACAACTGTAATAGTTGTTCGCACTCTTCCAGTGCGTGTATTCTACGTATACGTAATTTGCGTTTGGAGGTGCTGGACGTTGTTTGCGTGACCTTCCTATTCGTTCCTATAAGATTTATTGCTTCGCCCTTGCGGAAAAAGCTATGACTCCGCTTTTTTATTGTTGTCTGCAGAGAGTTCGAGAAGTGAAGGAGTCGGCACTAACTATTTCCGGGGTGCCCTGCTGTCACCCACTTCACGCCATAGCTCCTTTTTCATGTCAGCGTCCACGGCCATACCCGTGCGAGCTCAGCTACTGATCCCTTCATCAGGCCAAAGCTTCGATCAATAACGAATGTGTCGCGGACGCCGACTGGAGTGGAAAATCGGACTTAAGAGGAGAGGGGTTGATGCGAAGCTCGGCTCGTCTTAATTAGTCATATCCGGCGACAGATCTCTCCTCGCCTCATTATGCAACAAACAGGGCCTCGCATTTTTTTTTGCGTAGTCCAGGTACGTTGGCTCATGCGTACGAGTGCGTTTTGCTTATTCGCCGTTGGCTGCACATACGTAAGGTATCCGAAAAATTCGCCATACTAACACTCTGAGTATGGTTTTACGCTGCAGCACGCCAGGAGAGGATTAGCGTTTTCCCTCTAGTACTGTGCAGCGCGGGTGAAGTTACCCATCTCGTTATGCTATCATGCGTTAGGCAATATCGAGTGCGCGGCCCACATGAATCGGTTTGCGATGTTTTACTGTGTTAGGTATGAGAAGCACATAACTAACGCCCTCACACCTCTAACTAAACTATGAGCGATTTGTAAATGTTGAAAGTTTTGACTGGAAAACTATCGAATAATCTTTATAGTAGAAGAAAAAACGCGGTTTCCCCTCAAGGGCGAAGCATTGAATCCGCTAACATCAACATGTAACGTTATACGAAGTAAAGCTGCCAGCTAATTCTTTCGGATGCGACCTTGCGTAACTCCACAAAATGCTGGCGTAAAACACCATTACCACTCCAGGGAGCGAAGTGCTTTTCGCATGGTCTTTTTTTTGTTGTTGTTGTTCAGAGCATATACCCTGATACGAACCATTTGTTGATGTTTGTCGAGATAACGCACGCCAGCAATCGTGACCGTGACTTTACACTCAAAGTACGCAGGGTCTTTTACAGCGACCTCCCCTCCTCCCACCCCCAACACAGCACACCAGAAAAAAAAGAAGACGTTCTATGTGCCTCTTTTCTGGTGTGTCCTGTAAGTCGCGCCTTCCTTAATCATGAATAATTATTATAACGCCTGATTTCTACGGTATATAGGTGGTTTCTTGAAACTATGACCCTGAAAATCACACGACATGCACTGCGATTCGGGTGTAATCACACGCGTTCCACCGGGATGGAATGGACTGTTTTGACTTCTATCGTATGGTTTGGTTGAAGAGTTAAAGGACAGACGACACTGTCAAAGCAAAACAGGTGATGCTTGAGGCCACAAAAAAAGCTATGGTTCAACCAATGCGAGGATTCGAAAAGGAGCGTAGGGTTGAAGAATTATTTTTCACTTGTTGTTCAAGCAATGTCCACTCTTCCAAATGCCTGAGCGGCCTCGGTTCTTCACTTTAGCGGGCGCAGTACTGTATTCCGGCTGAACAGGTGGGGCTGACGGTATAGAGCTGTCGGCATCGCATAATTAAGACTTAAAAAGCGCCCGACATAAGCAAGTCAAACGATGATAAAGAAAATGCGCTTGCAGGGTAACCCGTCACTGGGACGCCCGAGTGTTATGCCACGCAAGTGCGTTAGCTCGTTTTGCTCCCCAGGTTTTGAATGATGGATGATGATTGCCGTAACGAGTGCCTACTTAGTGGTTTTCTTTTACTTACGCACCGTGCCACCTTCGCCGCTTTCTTCGCGTCAACATGTAATGCGTCGCATCTTGAAAATGCTCTGACACGTGCGCAGGGCGCTTTCGCGTCAGCCTATCGAAGCACCCTGGAGATGTGTTACTGGCTTAAAGTGGGCGCGAAATGAAATAAAAAGTGATAAATTGGCAAGTTCATTGGATTGAACTAGATGATAGAATTTGGCTCGTTCATCGAGCTCGGGATAGGTTAACAGATTGGAGAGAGTTATTCAGATTTGGGCTAGTTCATCAATTTCTTTTTGCGCTGCGTACCGACAAACGACAACGCAGCGGGGTAACGGTGACAAAAAATGGTGCGAGGACTTGAACTCATTTATATATAGGTTTGTTTGTTAGTTCCCAGAGAGAGAGAGAGAGAGAGAGAGAGAGAGAGAGAGAAATGTTTATGTAAAAACAGCGTTCCGAGCAAGGCCCGGTATCACCCTAAGGTGGGTCACCAGGGCCAAGAGGGCAGTCGAAGCCAGAAGGTTCCTGGACTAGTTACTACAGAACAATTAAAGAAAATATTTAATTGAGTTTGTTGAATGATTTAGATAAGCTGGGATCGTAGAGGCACCTGGCGGAGTCGACCTTTATCACGCGCTAGTTTTTTTTTTTTTTGCGTGGCCTCACAGATGTTAAAGGCGGTGGGATTGAACATGGTCGGGAATGTCACGCACCCACTACCTCAATGAGGTCGGGGTTTCGCACTCTTTTCTGTAATTCGCTATGGTGGCGTATGAAAAAAAAATTCCACATTTCACAATGGCTACATAGGCGCTCACAAACACTCCTAGATTTACAGGACAGATATTCCCATTGAAGTTACGGGAGGGGGGGGGGTGCGGGGGATGGCACCTGCCGTTACTCAATTAGTAGAACATCAAACGCTTCATCAGAACGTTTCAGGCTTGGTAGCTGCCGGTGGCGAGTTCCCTTTTCGACCAGTTTGCCTTCTTCACATTTACAATTCTCAGTATTTGAGGACATATCTACCTAGCGCCATCTCTAGGCTGCAGAAATGGTGTCTGGCCTTAACTGAATGCTAAATAGCGATAAAATTTTATATTTCTTAAAAAAAAAGCTGCTCACCGAAAATGGCATCAGGTTCTGTAGAGCACTGACCTTATGGAACACTTTATTGAAATTTGCAGCGTCGCACTTCGAAGCGTGTGACCCCTAAGATCAATTATCCACCAGCGATTAAAAACACACCGCACCCACCTATAACATATTCAAACTTTCACGTAAGCGGCATTACACTATAATTTTAACAAAACATTTGTCAGCCCTATAGAAGCAGGAGTCATTCTTGATAAACATTGCTTTTTTCGTAGATACGATTTTGCTTCTGGCATTTCACATTGAGTTACGGAAGGTAACCATTGTCACCGACGAGAGGTGGCGCTACGCGCACGTGTACCTAAATCTTGGTCATTACTATGATTACTACTGGTAACATTCTGCATACTTTCCTTGGCGCTATTGTCTGTTAGCTCTCATTAGAATAACTTTAGTAATCGACCAGAGCAGGCGAATACCTACGCGGGAGTGCTACTACTAGACATTTAGGTGTAGGATGAGGCTCACCTACTCAGTTTACTTTGTATCTCCCTTTTATGACCATGCAGCTCAAGGCCTTCTACGTGGACGTGATTGTACCGCTAGAGTCTAACATCGAGAAGGACGCCAAGGTGGTGGCCGTGAGTACCCCTCTTGATAAGCCAGACTTCAAAGCAGGGCTAGTTGAGAAGATTCCACAAAGAATAAATCTTTAAATCTATTAGGCTGATAATGATCTATCTATCTATCTATCTATCTATCTATCTATCTATCTATCTATCTATCTATCTATCTATCTATCTATCTATCTATCTATCTATCTATCTATCTATCTATCTATCTATCTATCTATCTATCTATCTATCTATCTATCTATCTATCTATCTATCTATCTATCTATCTATCTATCTATCTATCTATCTATCTATCTATCTATCTATCTATCTATCTATCTATCTATCTATCTATCTATATTTCTGTCTGTCTTACGGTACAGACAGACAGACAGACAGATAAATAGATAGATAGATAGATAGATAGATAGATAGATAGATAGATAGATAGATAGATAGATAGATAGATAGATTTTAACGCCGGTCTGGCTCCACGTACCTGCCTGTAGTGCCTGTACATTCATCTGTATTCATCCCTAAAGCTATTTAACCCCTCCCGAACTCGCAGAGCGAGCAGAAGCGATTCATGCAACAGCAGAAGACGCACCACGAGTCATACCTCAAGATTGCCTCCCTCGTCAAGAAGCAGCGCAAGAAAAGTCGTGCCGGAAACCGAGGCTCCAACGTTGACAAAGAGATCAAGGTGTGTACGGTGCAGCCTTCCGCAACAACGACTCGTTCGTGCCTTGTTAGTACCGTCTCTGCAAAAAAATGTCGTGCTTGCATGCACAGACGTCGTCCACACTGACGTTTGCAGGTCGTGGGATCCAATCCCGGCTGCGGCAGCTGCATTTCCGATGGAGGCGGGAATGTTGTAGGCCCCTGTGCTCAGATTGGGGTGCACTTAAAGAACCCCAGGTGGTCGAAATTTCCGGAGCCCTCCACTACGGCGTCTCTCATAATCATATGGTGGTTTTTGGACGTTAAACCCCACAAATCAATCAATCACACTGACGCTTAATTTAGAGTTACCTGTGGTGGCAGCAAGATCTCGTTTGTTCACGTAGAATCCTATATGCATAGTTCTGGATCTCATGCGCTTTGAGTATGTTAATGTTTCAAATGAACGGTGTCAGGTACGAAGTACGCAGATAATTTTGCTAGCGCATATAAGACGTAAAAGTACGGCAGCCAGTAAACCTCTGCAGCCTTCTACCCTAATCGCTTTGATCTGTCCCACCATGAGTGCGAAAGAGAAATGCGTTTTGTCTAGCTTTAGTAGATTACTCTGTTACGATTACAAAAATGCCACTCATTGAGTGGCAGCGCGAAAAGAATGAGAAAGCTTACCAAGGTGCACATAAGACATGACACAAGGATAACTATCAAATTAATTTTTTTTAATTCGGGTATTGGCCCCGCCGCGGTGGTCTAGTGGCTAAGGTACTCGGCTGCTGACCCGCAGGGCGCGGGTTCGTATCCCGGCTGCGGCAGCTGCATTTCCGATGGAGGCGGAAATGTTGTAGGCCCGTGTGCTCAGATTTGGGTGCACGTTAAAGAACCCCAGGTGGTCTAAATTTCCGGAGCCCTCCACTACGGCGTCTCTCATAATCATATAGTGGTTTTGGGACGTTAAACCCCACATATCAATCAATCAATTCGAGTATTGGATTTATAGAGGGGAGGCCGAACCTGTGCGCCCGCGCACACTTGATCGCGACATCGTAATGCAGTCTTGAAAGCTTAAAACATTAGGGCCGTCTTAGCTCCTGCGCAGTTAATTGCAAGTCACGGAGTGGAATATTGCTGTGATGAAGGGTGATATACTTTTGCTCTGTAGCATAATGAATGAATACCAACTAGCCCAGCTTACTGGACTCCTAAAGATACCACGCTTATAGCGAGACTGCCCCCGAGAATACATAACGTGTAAAATTTCGACATCAAATTTACAAATGAAAGTTAAATCCTAATTTTATCCCCTTTTAATAAATGAATAAACATATATTGACAATTTAAACAACATTGGAGTTCTCAAAGCACGATTTATACTTTTAAACCAAAGCCATGTTTTAATTGAATTTTCATTACTCACAGTTTGTTGAGTGGTAGCAGCCACTACTGTGGAACTGATGCCATGGTGGTGCCCGGCGCACTTGCGCCCCTGCGCGACATCATATGCGTTATTACTTAACCAGTTTGCTCATCTTTCGACCCTGCCTTGTAAGTGGCGGGATGTTTTCTCAGTCACCTGGTTCTGTTTTCGTCTTCCCCGCCAGCAAATGCAGAGCTTGGAAGAAGAGAAAGGCAAGCTCGACGGATTTTGCGAGAGCAGCCTGAAGCAGGTACGTCGCTTTCGTGATCCAACCAATCATGTTCTTCGAATTCTCTGATACGTTGATTCAATTTCATGCGAAGAAGTCAGTCACCAACCGTCTAGTTTTGGCACTGGTTTGTTATGACTTGTAAATCTGAAAGTTTAGTTCAGTGTATGCAAAACGAAACTTTTTTTTTCAAACCGCAACGTTGCCGTGGGTCGGGTTCATTGGTTGTACATCTTTCTGCTTTTATACACTTTCTTTTTCTTAAAACGTATTGCGCGCTTTATAGTTTTCCTTAAAAAAAGAAAAGAAAAGCACTACAGTCTCCTAGAGAATTTTGTGCTTAAATGACTATACCTAAAAACCTAGATTAATCACAGTGCTTTGTGACGGCGTTAACGTCCATGGGGCGCACACTCAGTCATGTAGGAACACGTGAGCAATCGAAACGCTGGTTTGTTTGAAGTGTTTACACCAGGAACTCACTTCAGTGGACCGAAGATTAAACGGCGAGCTTCGTGCGAAGTTTGCAGAGCTTTTAAACAGTATCTCCAGGCATCAAACTGATTGTAGCGTATTCGAGCTGTAGCATTGGCTATACGAAGCTGAAGCAACGATTTCCAGAAGTGGTGGAGCCACGTTTGGTTGCTGCAGCAGTCGCGTTCCGTTGCGGAGGGTTTACTGAACTTTCGAGGAGAAAGAGGCAGAGGTGGAGGGGAAGAAGAGGTAAAGAGATTGCGACAACAGAGTAGGTCATTTTGTCACAGTCTGGTCTTTCCCATCAGCACATACACACCACGACTTCAAGGAAACTAACGAAGCGCAGAGTGAGCACAACTCTTCTCCTCTGGAGTGGAACCACCACCTGGAGGCCTTCTCTCCAAAGGGACATTCTTAGAGTGGCTTTCACTCTCCCTCTCACTTGGACACTCTCTCTCACTTCGGCTCTTTCTAATTCATTAGCAAAGAAAGAGGCAGCAATCTGTGTTGTCCTCACTCACCGACTCACTATCCTTCTCGCACTCATTTGCCGAGGAAGAGACAACTGGATGGATGTAGTGTATGGGCGCGCACTGAAGTGGCCAGCCGTAAAATTGTTCCGAGACCCAGAGGTAATCAGAGTGTGCGGACGTAGAGGGCGCCTACGTTCTCTTTCACACCTCGCTCGGATTGCGGCGTGACGCGCTCTCGAGACTTTATTTTTCTTTGTCGTTATATCTCTATATATAGGCGTGCAGTCATCATGAAAAAAAAAAGATGGTCGTCATGAACCCCACTCTGCCCAATCGTAGCGCCGTTGTGATGGGGCCAGGGTGTCGTCAGGATAAAACTGTACAGCAATGTGGAAGTCCGAGACAGCGGGACGTTTATCTCCTGATACCTAAATACTGTACCGAAGCTTCCTTCATGTTTGCGCAAATAGGGAAGACTGAGAACGTATAACGCCGTACTTAATACGGCACTTAACGTTCAGGCAGGCGTGAAATGAAGCAACCTTAGTTTCATCAAAAAGTTGAGCTCTTCGCCTCGTTCATACGCCGTCTGTATCAAAATGCCTAACTGTGGCCGGTTGCAAGAGTTCGGTTGATGCTCCAGGAAACCGAAACTCTCGCCACTCCTGACCCAAAACATAGTCTCATACATACATACATACATACATACATACATACATACATACATACATACATACATACATACATACATACATACATACATACATACATACATACATACATACATACATACATACATACATACATACATACATTTACTTAGTACCTCCTTTTCTCTACGACGAAATACAAGATCCCTGTGTGTAAAAGGGATTGTAACCTCTGCACATACAGTGTACATGTGTTCGAGACTTGAAATGATGTTCTCCACACTTAAATCAGTGCTTGCCTGTATTGCGAGTGCTCATTGGCTTATGAAGTTGCTACAATCTTTCTCATTGGACAAAGTCGTCAATATAACATAAAGTATCACACGGTAACGTAAAGACAGCCATCCAAAACAATGGATGCCGTTCGTTGGTGAGAAGGGGCTACATATTTGATGATCGCATGATGAGTCTTTTCAACAATATCAAGCGTTAAAAATGCAAGTTTTCTCGAAACACCTGCTGTGCTTCTTCTCGAGCTTGGATAAGTGCAAAAGCAATCACTGAATGAACTCGTTGAGAGTATTTTTCTGTCAGAACGTGATAAATGCAGAAAAACTGCTGAGAGCTGTTTTGTTTCTTACCTTTTTGCTTTTTCGCACAATAAAATACGGGCTCTGGAGAAGATGCCGAAATGCACAGGAACTACTTCCTTGCACAAGCCAGTTCGCAGGTGCGATTGCGGCAAAAACTCCTTCGCACTATATTTTGAAGTGTAAACAGAATGTATACTCTGCACACGCAGTCAGAACTCTGATGTACGCTGTCGTTTGGCATGAACTAGCGTCGCATGCTAGCTGTTACGAAATTCGTCCACGGTACTTTCTCTCAAAAGCGTATTTACAAATGGTGAACGTAGGTCATACACACCGACTCACCGCTGAACAACTTTCATTCGTAATGAGCTAAACACGCTTAACAAGTCTTGTGAGAATTCGCAGACAATGCACTTCCTTTCGCACCGAGAAACTCAAGAAGTAATGTCCAAATTCGCTGAATGCTACTTGTTTTGTGTGTTTTCTATGGAGGTACACGTTAGCAAGAGCTGTACATAAACGCGACTGTACTACAATTTTTCTAGCCGAACACACAGAACAGCGGAAGTCAGGCAACTAGAAGTGCTTACCACTGTGCTACTTCCATATTCGCGAACCAAATGCGAAGTGCGGCAAGTCTTGTACCAAGTATGCTGGGAACACGTGTATTTTTTCGCAAAGACGAATTGAAACAAAGTGCTCTGGAAACTTCAGCGATATACTGTTTTCTTGGTACGTGTGAAGTGAAAGCACACGTAATGCTCGAGCGACCTAAGAACGTTCGCAATACATTTCAACGGCTCAGAGCAAGGCGAGTGCACAGCACCAAAACGGGAAGTTTTTTTGTGTAGGAGTTCGCGTAAGCATCATAAATTCAATGCTTAATGGTGTCCAGTGGTATAGAGAGAAGTGGTTACCCCAGTGATAGACTTCTTTTGTGTAAGACGGGGGCCACGCGATTGTCTCTTCGCTTGTCTTCTAGACAAAAAATGACCATTTCACAATGGTCATTTCACGTTCCACTCTCTCATTGACCATGACGACGATTTGCGGAATGCCTGCAATACCCACATAAGCGCCGATTTGCTGCGCGGCAGTGTTGCCAACATATCTGGTCACACCGCTTTTGTAAATGATCGCCTGCTTACCTGCTCCCAAGCCAGAACGGGTACGGGTGCCTTCGACGTCATTTATCCTGGTTAAGTCGGGAATCGATCGAGACTACTGTGTTTTTTACTTTGTTTCTGTACTCTCGGAGTTGAAGTAAAATGTCTTGCAGAAATCGATCGCATCGGCAATAGAAAAAAAAAGCAAGAGGATAAAGAGCCCATTGTTTGAAGAAGATCATCGCGCTGCTTCACGGACACTGGATCACTGGTTCAACGCTGGAAATTCGCACGCTTCAAGAGATATAATTGTCGCTCAAAATTAACAGAACTCAGTGGCTCTCCAACATTCCGCAGATGTCTGTACCCGTTGACCGATAACATTCTGTTTTTCGAGGGTGTGTCTTGCAGGGAACGTAATTCATTTTCTGCGTTTTTCCAGAAGAAATTCACTCTAGAGTGATAGTGAAATGCTATCTATCTATCTATCTATCTATCTATCTATCTATCTATCTATCTATCTATCTATCTATCTATCTATCTATCTATCTATCTATCTATCTATCTATCTATCTATCTATCTATCTATCTATCTATCTATCTATCTATCTATCTATCTATCTATCTATCTATCTATCTATCTATCTATCTATCTATCTATCTATCTATCTGTCTGTCTGTCTGTCTGTCTGTCTGTCTGTCTGTCTGTCTGTCTGTCTGTCTGTCTGTCTGTCTGTCTGTCTGTCTGTCTGTCTGTCTGTCTGTCTGTCTGTCTGTCTGTCCGTCCGTCCGTCCGTCCGTCCGTCCGTCCGTCCGTCCGTCCGTCTGTGTAAAGATGTAGGAGATAAATAGACGGATAAACAGTGAGTACTTGACATTACATGTTTCCACACATCGATAATGTTCACTTGAGTGTTGTGTCAACGACTGTATTGAGTTCACACCAGCTCTGTTCATTTCTAGGCCATCACTCAGGAACGGCGGCGATTCGGCTTTGTCCTGGAGCGCCAGTGTTCCCTCGCCAAGCACTACATGGCCTACACAGCAAAGGTACGAAGGTGTTCCTTCATCTTAACTTGTAAACATGCAATCTTGAAAATCTCATTTGACACGAGATATCTTCTCGTTCGAATTAACTAAAGAAGCAAATGACGTCAGCTGCTTACCTCATCACGTGACATTGTCGCTTGGTCACAATGAAGTCCATCTACTTAGGCACTGCAGAACCATGCTAAATGCACATATCTTATAACACCACCAATTTCGGGGAAAGCAGAAAAGAAATGTTGGTGCATGGAGCTGTCGAAAGGGCGGGGGAATGATATATATAACCGACTGCGAAAAACAAGATGGCTTTTCCCGCTGAGTCACCTGGTAAAAAGTATAAGGAACCATGCTGCTTCTTACCTTTCCTCTGTAACCTCTCTTTCTTGGTTCATGACGTGGTATTTGAACTCTTACTTTGCCAGGGACACGCGCTGTTGCAGCAGAACGTCGAAGGTTGGTTGGACATCGTCAGGACCAGGGAGACGCTACCGGAGTCCATTAGCAAGATCTTCAACACGGTGCCTGAACTTCGGGTACGCTCCTCGCCAATGGCCATTATTCGTGACATTTACACCATGTGGCGCAGTCGTAGTAAGGTTGACGTGCTACTTTACCAAACGCAAGCGATGATTAAGCTTTATCTGAAAGAACTGAAGCTGTATTGAAATATTGTGTTAATATAAGTGTGGCTACCACACCGGCATAAAAAAACTTGCCCTCGCAAGCACTTTAACTGATCTGATGTGTCAATGTTTTTTTTTGTGATAGAGACTCATGGCCTTAATAAATTGGATTCGTGAGTACGGGGTCTCACCGCAGTTGACGTTTCGAGAGTAGACTTGGCTTCTTACAGGCTGCAACCTCGAAAAATTCAATACTGCTTGTTGAAACGCCCATGGCAGCTGCACCCCGAGTTCACGAATCTCGTCTCTTCATGCTTCTATGTTTCCCAGACATGTCTCATAATTCTTGTGTGTGACTCTAACGCAACGTGCGCCACGAATTCATCTAGTAGCAGCATCATGAGAGAAGCCATGAAACTATGGACATGCCTTTCCCCTCACTAAATGATAGTCCCACGGCAAGTCCAGAAGGTGTCGCTGTAAAATGTCAGCTTGATCTACGCTGTTCGATTGCCTACACACAATCTATCTATCTATCTATCTATCTATCTATCTATCTATCTATCTATCGATCTATCTATCTATCTATCTATCTATCATATCATCTATCTATCTATCTACTATCTATTATCTATCTATCTGTCTGTCCTGTCTGCCCCTGTCTGTCCTGTCTGTCCTGTCGTCTGTCTGCTGTCCCTGGTCTGTCTTTCTGCTGTCTTGTCTATACTAATCTATCTATCTATCTATCTATC